>CM046796.1:32873607-33106152 GCA_025617405.1 Perca schrenkii
CGCATACAAGAAGTTCCTCTACTCAAAAGACCAAGATTCCTTGCGAATAGAACATGCGCAGAACACAAATCAGTTTCTTTTGATGGGGATATGCCGATACGCGTTTACATGACCAAAATAATGTGCTAAATAATCATTTTTCTCAATTGCATTGTTTTTTGGGAGCCGAAATCGCGATCAAAATTTGATTAATTGCACAGCCCTACTGTCAACTCATTTCAATGAAACTAATATGCATATAAGCAAAAACAACAAGGGCAAATGGCAACCTATTCCAATCTGGTTTACCATTTCTAACCTGACTGAATGGACATGGTAGCATGTTTTATGTCCCATATATTGGAGAGTTGACTAGTGACCATAATGGAATTGCTTGTGTTGAGTAAAACTGACTTGTCATTTTAGCGCGATTTGTAATAAAACACGGTGACAGGACGAAAGAACAAAATCATGGTGTGATTCTGCAACTCTCCTGACAGGCCTAGCAATGAGGGTGCTGCTGTCGACTCGCAAGTCAGGGTTTTGCCCTTCTGACAGATCCAGATCAACCCAGGACAGGATTTTGAGCTACAGGGAGTCTTTGAAACAACAGGTAGGTTAAACCTCCCTTCTTCCTTCATCATCCATTAGAATTATTCTATATAACACCAGGAACTTTTGTGCTGATGTGTAGATCTAGTGACTGTATTATAATAACAAACAAGTATGCGGATGAAATTTCCAATTTGTACTTGTCTTAGAATAAATCCAAACAATGATTGGCAGGCTGAGGCTTGAGTTAGAAGCACAGCAAAACGTTGATGGATGTGGATTTAATCTAAATTGATCACTACGTAAAAAGCAGATGGAGCACCTCTTCATTCTGTTATGTCTTAACATTTTAAAAGGATGCTGTTAATAATGCTCATTTAAACGGAGAAAATATGCATTTAAAGATTAAGGTTTTGAGCATTGATGGTTAAAGATGGTAAAGGATTTGTACATTCATGTTCTTGGATAATTAGTGATGGCCAAGCATTTTCTTTATTTTCTGAGCCCACTAGATGACGCTCTCTGTTCAACAAAGGGTCTAAAGCACACTGATCTGCTATTCCTTGAGGCTTTTTCTTTAAAGGCTCTGAGACACCAACCCGACGGCCGACCGTCGGCAGAAAAGGCAGTCGGACTGAGTCTCCCCGAGGCGGTCAAAACACGTGCCTCGGAACACCCTGAAGCGACGCCGACTCTAGCGTACGTTCTGCGCGTTCTACGGAACATCTGAGACAGAGACATCTGAACAGAGCACGCTGTCGTCAGTCATTGTTTTCATCAGAGAGTGTTGACAGTAGTCAATCGTTGTCATTACTTGATAATCAGGTTGATGTTTCAGCGCCTTTTAAACAAGTGTGCCATTTAGTGGGCTCAGAAAATAAAGGAAATGCTTCACGGAGCTTCATGAAGCGTCATTTGGCCATCACTATGGATACCTTTAACACATTGCAACCTTCATAATGGGGTAAACCCACAATATGGGTTGTGTACGAAGAGCATCACCTTGGCTCGCGTCCTATTTGGTTGGAAACAACATTGTTAGGGATTACAGAATACTGTGGTTGCAGGTAACTTTTAACTTTCACTGCATCCTAGTCTGTCATGTTGGCAGCAAGCTTCCAGGAGATGCAACAGCGAGCTTAACAACAAGGTAAAATGGACCTAGTTAAGACTAAAAGCTATAGTGTAAGTTTAGTTACACCACGCCCTTAGATCCTCAGTCATTTGTCCATAGAGTTGGCTGTAGAAGTGTCCCACTTATCAGCTGTTCCTTCATGTCCCAGTGCCACCTCAATCCCATCCCAGTCCTTCATCTTTCTCCTCTAGTGGCTCTATGATGCTGAATCTACAAAGATTCTCTCTACTAGCCCCTTAAGCTTGCATTTTTGTGCCACTGCAGGCTCGCACAAAGCTTGACCAGGTGGCTCTTCATCACTGATGTATTTGGGTTGTATGTTGAGCTGATGTTGGAACTTAATTCTGTTATTCGAAAAGTCACTGTGTTCAAAATACAATTTTTTTTTCTATATTAGGACTAGGGTTAGGCGTTTGGTGACTGCGTCACCAAACTGTTGGCTTCCGCACCGTTCAGAAACTGATTACCAAACACTAATACTGAAACAATAATAACATAACAACAACTTACAAAAAAAACTATGTTTTCCTCCACACTGTCACGTGATGACAACCACACATAATTACATAAATTATATTTAATATTTAATCAATCAGTTGGAAATAATTGTACTTTCACCAAGCAGGAGAAGATGCAGTGAAGAACCGTGTGTTCCGAGAGTAACGATTTGTCATTTGAGGATTTGGATGTAACTCAGAAAATCCTGTACTGCAGATCCAGGAGCAACAGGAACAGAGGCGTCTAGATAGGGACGAGAGGGAGCGCCACGAGGCCCGCCTGGAGGCCGACATGAGGAAGCACCAGCCCTGGGGCCGAGGAGGCGGAGGAGCCCCGCTCAGAGACAGCACTGGAAACCTCATCGGTACGTCCCACAGCATGGTGTCACACAAGTCAAGTTTATTTATACGGCACATTTCATACGACAGGCGCAAACTCAATGTGCTTCAAAATAAAAGCAAGCAAGAGAAAATACAAGATAACATATAAGATAAGGAGGTGTTACATATATGGAAACATGTAAGATTAAATAAAAACAAGGTAACAAGATAAAATAGTATTACAATAAAAAGAGAATAAAATAAGTATGTATTATCTTATTAAAAAAGGAATGATATTAATAAAAATGCTAATTCTATGATAAAGCATTTACCCGTTAAATGCACACTTTTCACCTAACTTAAAGCTTGAGAAAAAAAATAGTTTTTAGTCTGCTTTTAAAAGAAGATACTGATGGAGCAGACCTTAGTTCATTTACAGTGTGTGAAAGGTATTTTCTTGTTTTACAACTTTTTGTTCTGAAAGATAATTACACGCACTCTATTGTCCACTAATGATAAGTTGATGTTATTGTTGTTGTTGTTGTGGCCAGCTGACCTCAACCAGATGCACAAACTGAATGAGGAGGCCTACATCAACCCGGAGCAGTGGCAGAGGAGAGCCACGGCTGCCATGACGGCCCGCCAGGCGGAGCTCCCTGACCCCAATGACAGGCTCTCTGTCTCTGGTACTGTAGCAGAGCGCAGTAGCCATGACACTAGCGACAGGCTCTCTGGTACAGTAGCCATCTTTTTTTTTTTTTGCAATGTATTGTAGCCTTGCACATTAGAACACCTCTCGCATCACAGCCTGCACTGGAACATGCAACATTTGAAAGTAACAGAGATATTTTAATCCTATCTTCCACACCGTCACAAAGCACTGTAAAATACAAAGACAACAGAGGGACACTGCCGCTTTTACAAATGCCTAGAGAAGCGTTCAGGTCTACGTACAAAGCGTCATATTTGCTTCTGGACTGAGAAATGAACACTAGCACCAGAGCATGGCAGCAAAGGTTTGTGCTCCACGTTCTAACATACTGATGTCCTCAGCTACTGCTCGGGGAGATTTTTATTTAGAAAAGAAGGTTCTCTGGTGCTACTCGCGTAGAATTGACTCATGTTTCTGTGTTTTGTAGGTTTTACCCATGCCCAAACCCCCCAGTTTGCCCGAGGCAATGTTTTTTCCAACCAGCCCAGCCAACAACAGCTCCACGAGCAGGACAAGTACAAAGCTTACCTCAAACAGCAGGTACCGCTCCAAACTACTTTTTACTGTCTTGTCTTATGGTAGGATGTCTCATTGGGTATCACTTCTGCTGGCAGCCATCCATCCTGTGGACATTCTGTTCTGAAATTTGGCCAGCTGCCTGTAGAAAAGTGCGAGTAAATTTGATTTCACCAGCACCATTTAGAAGGTTTGTTTCAGGCCGTGCTTGAAGTTTTGCAAGTAAAATTAGTTTTTTGGGGTTGTGTTAATGGATTCATCTTTTTTTTTCTTTTTTTTAATAGATTGAGGAGAAAATGCGTAAAAAGGCGGAGGAGAGGGAACAGACAAGATTGGAGGAGGAGAAAGAGGAGAAGAGGCTGGCGGAGCAGAGGGCTCGCATCCAGAGGGAGTATGATGAAGAACAAGAGAGGAAGAAACGGAAGGAAATGGAGGTGAGCAGCTTAAAAACTAAGTCACACTTGTGTTTTAATAATTTCACTTGATCCCTTAATTATTATTAAATACTACTCTGCAGGAAAATGTGATAACATTTGCATTTCATTAAATATGGCAAGAAGTTAAAGTTGACTCTCCAATTCTCCCCCCTTTCCCCTCCCTTGCCCCTCTTATCTATCACTGCCGTGCTCTTTTTTTCCTGTCTCTCAGCAAAAGGCCAAGAATGAAGAGCTGATTAAGGTAGCTGAACAGAGGAAGAACGAAGTGGAGAGAGAGAAGAAGGAAGCAGAAGAGAAGGAGAGCAGAGCAGCACTGAGAAGAGAGTACGAGAGGGAGAGGCAGGCTCGGGTGGAGGAGGTTCGTTTTCTCCACACTGCAATTGAGAGACATTAAAAGTTTATTTAATTATTTTTTTTTTTTTTAAGATTATTACCACTAGAAAGGCCAGCATTCCATTTACTCCTATAACCGGCGAGCGGTTAATATTTTTCCGCTGCTGAAAAAGGGTCAGCTCTGACAAATATGGCATTTCTTGAAGCAGTCAAGTTATTCATTTTGATCTATTTTTGTAACTGGCCGAAGTTGGAGAAACAACCTTTCTTTTACTGTCTATGGAGCTAGCTGACATGATCTACATCTGAGCTACTGTGCATGTGCGAGTGCAATCAAAGATAGTACAGAAGAAGAAAAGAGGTCTCACTCTGTAGCTAAAACAGAGACCAGATGAAAAGAGGATCTGCAGCAGTGAGAGAGAGCTGTGCAGTACAACAAAAATATGCTGTTTTTTGAAAATGAAACCATGTAAACCTATTCTGGTACAACCTTAAAATACAATTATGAACCTGAAAATGAGCATAATATGGACGCTTTAATCTTCTGCAGACTTAGGGAGTTGTGTGAGAGCCAAGCTCACTTTCATACCCTGTGCTACACTTCTCGCACTTGCAAACTACTGCACCATTGTCGTCTCTGCCCCCTCCGGTCAGATAAGACCTTTCTCAGTTCCCAATCATTCCCCGGGTGCCAATATCCCATACTCTCTTTATAATGTCTTATCACTTTAAAAACCAGATGGCCTCTCATAACCCAGAGAAGCAGAGACGACAAGGTCAGCTCATGAACTCTAAAACATCTCACTTTATTCTCACCAAATATATTCCTACAGTACCACAGCGGATCAACAACAGAACAGTGGTCTGCATCCTTTAACAGTGTTGCTCTGCTTGTCAAGAGTTGATGTTTTTCTTAGGATCATTTTGCAGGTGATCTCAGACAAAAGTTTCATTTACGTTAAGAACTACACCACATAGTTCTACAGTGAGCAGCGACTCATTCTTCGGCTTCAGCGGACTCCAGCGTCTCAGAGCAGAGAATACTGCTTATTTTTTCACAAATTTTAAACCTAATTGTTTATACTTTGCGATTATTTTTATTTATTTTTTTAAATCCTTCAGATCTGGCTAGGTGGTTAATACCACATTTTCCTGTGGTGTGACAGTCTAAGGACACATATTGTTTTGTTTTACCAGGACTTTAATATTCTCTCTTTGGCAGTCTTGAGTCACATTACAGACAGACGGTGGGTGACAACCATCAAGTTACATTTTTATTTTATGAAATTCTTATGCAGTCCATGACCGCTGTGTTCTTAGATCTGCAGGGAGCCCTCACCTCCGATCCCCGCTCTGCAGAGGAAACATGGGCTACACCAGTACACCCCCAGGCCCCCCACTGTTGACAGCCAGCATTCAATTGCCCCACTGTCTGTGAGTCTCTCACACACACACACACACACACACGCCCAGACACTTTTTGTCTCCGTATAAAAGAGGATATGTAAATATTCTCTCCCCCTTTGGGTATCTCTATTTGAATACCTTTTCACTTTTCTATCTTTCAGGAGCGCTCTTTATCTGGTCTCCAGTCCCCTCCTGTCCCTGCTTGTAGGAATCAGCTCCGAGCTGCAGGTACTGTATCAGCTAGGCAGTCAAAAAATGGGATCTAAGCGTCGCATGTTCTTTGAGCCAAACACTAAGACACTGCAGATGTGTCAATTTAACCCTGTCCCGTGGACAGGGTTAAATTGTTTCAACAGGCAGTAACCTTTGTTTCACAGTTCCTGGACCATTTACTTAAGGTGTCACATCTGTGATGTTAACTTGCAGTTTAAACTGTTGTTATTGGTATTAAAAGCACTGTTTCAGATTGGACTGTGTTTGTGTGTTTTCAGGTGACCAGCACAAAGTGTTCAGTGAGCTGTCGGCACTGCGTCGGCAGCTTCGCAGTGAACAGAAACGGCTGGAGGGCCGTCTGCAGCAGGGCGACTGGGAGGAACTAGACTCTGCTCTGAGTGACAGGTCGGGGTGTGGGTATAAATTGGTTAGCAAGCGAGCAGAGAAGTTGAAACGGTGAGGGATAAATGGTTGAAAAATAGTGTTTATTTCGTCAGACAAGACTAAATATGTTCGTCAACGACCTTTTTTTCCATGACTTAGACGAGACGATGACGAGACTGCGCCAATGTCCAAAAGCGCTAACTAAGACTAAATTAACATGCGTTATTGTTGACGAAAAAACACAAGACTAAAATGTTTTGCATAAAATAAAAACTAAGATAAAATCTCTCTTCATTTTCGTCTACAATCGCCTCAACTTTTCCATCATGAGATAGAATATTCAGCTGTTACTAGGGTAGCTGTTACTAGATAGCCGAAAGCAAGCACGTGGTTTTGGTTTGGTAGGGACAGAGAGCCAATATGCACATTTGTGTGCATGAGTCTCTCTTTGTAGAGACACACACACATACACACACACACACACACACGAATAGGGCTTTTGCATTCTCTGTAGTGACATCGCAAAGCTTTTACTTCATTCACCATGTATTTGCTTATACAATTTTCCTAAAACAGGGTATATTATTTTTTCTCTGATTTTAAGCAGATGTTTTAAATTTGATTTTAGTGACCAAAGTCAAGACAAATAATAATTAAAAAAAATAGATATGGTACACTTTCACAATACATGTTACAAGTAAACAACTGGATAATAACTTCTCTAAAGCTCTGGCCTCTCTGTCAGTCTGTTGCTTTTAAACTGCACAACTCAAGAGTTTCCTGCAACAACAAAAAATGGTGGCACAGCAATGCTCTAGCATTAAGCTTGTCTTATCTTTATCTCATCTCATAAACTTTCACTTAATTCTTTTTTTAAACTGTTCAGGAACTTACAGTCAGACTGTCTGTGTCTCTGTGCCTTATGCCATTATACATTTCTGCCCTATCTATTGCCGTTTCTGATTAAAGAGCTGTGAGCCATGGTTTGCTCTTATTTCTCAGACTTTATGGTTTAACGTATGGTATAACGAGTGTGAGGATTCTGCTGTGCCATATGAGTGACTGATGCCAAATTTGTGTGTTCTTGTCTTTCTTTGTGCAGACATCGGGAGCGTCCCCCGGTGGGCGTGTTTGATATGGCCAGGCTGCGGCTCCAGGCGCCGGTCCGAAGGCCCAACTCCAGAAACATGGAGCCTAGAAACCTGATGCAAATCCACGACCCCCTTCAGCTCAAATACACAGGTAATACACAAGTCCTACCCTCTGACTTGTATTCTGCTGCAAACCAACCTTATTAGCTGTGACTGGTTTGTATGTGTGTTTGTGAGTCAGACAGTGAGTCCAGGCTGGGCTTCAGTGAGGTTCCTAAGAGGGAGGAAGTGGGTGTGGCCAATGGGAGAAGGCGGGACTACAGGGATCCATATCACCAGTTCAGCAGCCAGAGGTCTACAATCCAGGACGGTCAGAGCTCACTGCATTTCTTATGTTTGAAAATGTTTTTTTCATTGAGCCAAAGATTATTGTACAGACAGTAACCTAGTCAAGTCGATGTTCTTTTTTTTTTTCTTCTTTTTTTTAAGAAAGGTGCAAGTAAGATTACAATCATTAATCCGTATATAAAATATTTGGCACAGAAAGACAGAGCTAAAATAAAACATACACCTCACTGCATTTCATATAGTCCTATTTATTTCTTTGTAGTAGTTTTAATTAGAGATGTATCTGGGGTAGAACAGCTTATTTCAATTATATTAAATTAAAAAGTATTGAATCTCTAAGTTTCTAATGTGGATGTTGAGGATGAATGTCTCCTCTATATGGCCCCATATTCAACTGATACTGACATGTTATCTGAATCTGGATGATAAAATCTAATCCACATCCATTTTGTATTTACACCTGGCATTAATAAGCAATTCTGCCCTCACTGTGATTAGATCTTAATATGTAAACTAGTTAGGTGGGGCTGGCAGGCTTGTCAACAAACGTGAGGAGTTGCATTTGTTGACCCGACTAAATGGTGGTCTGAAGACAAAGACAATGCTTCACAATGCAGCTTCCTTTGGCCATCACTGGAGTAAAAGGATATTCAAAGAAGCAACGATTTGTAAAGGAATCGCTTCATTTTTAGTTCACTTTACTTCACTACACGCTCCCCCCATTTTTCAGATCTTTTCAGGTCTTTTCACTGATGTCCGTTTCCTTCCTCTTTCTTTGTGTTGACGTTCTAAACTCCGGTGGATTTCTGAGCACTATGGTTAACTGCTCCTCAGATCTCTGCAGGGTAAATCCAGACAGCGAACTAGACTATCTGTCCAATCTGAGTCTTCTGTCGCACGACTAAAACTACTTTTGAACGTACACGTGTTCGACCAAAACAAGTTCCTTCACGAGGCTATTTTGCAGCAGCTCCATGCGGAGCTTAGCACCACCCCAGACGATTGTGATTGGTTTAAAGAAATGCCAATAAACCAGAGCACGTTTTTCTCCCATCCCGAAATGCTGTGTGGACTAACCAGACCCTACTCCGCGGTGCTGTGGAGGAAGGTCTGGCAAAGCGAGACTATTTCTGTGGTAGTAAAAAAAAGACAATTTTGTTCTTCTTGTGTTGCAGATTATTTTGACCTGTCCCCACTGCAGCAAAATGATTACATGGTGAGTTGAATTTACATACATAAATACATATATATTTACTGTAACGACTAACTAGCAAATGTTGGAGTGGAATTATGAAAATAGTTGTTTATGTTACAGAGGAGTGTGATGGGGTCTGCAAGAGGTTCTCTGTTGGACTCAGAGAGTGCTTTCATTGGTAAGACCGCCCTGATGCAGATATTATGAATATTTTTCATCATAGAGGTGCAGACATTTGAGAATAATTTGGAGTTGTGGATCTCTCGGTTTCACAACACAGCCACCCGAAGCTCTTAGAGCCACTACAGAACTGATGTATTGTTTTCTTCCCTGGGACACCAACATCCTTTTACTGCCACTGGTCTTGATTCAGATTTGAGAGCTTGACAGCTCGTATTACTGAAGGATGTGACCACGATTGACATGTCAAACTTAAAAAAGAAAAATTCTATGGGCTTAAAGTTAATATTTTTATCCTTTTTAAACACAATGAGACCATCTGCTTGGGTTTCATCTAAAACAAGTGCAATGTTCCTACAAATTAAGAGCCAAACGGGTACTAAATTATGAATCTTCACGGCTTGACATGATTTAAGGTAACTGAACTGGCATCTATTCAGTATAAAGGACAGCATATTTAAAGGTCCCATGGCAAAATTTCACTTTGAGTTTTTCACTTTTTTTTTTTTTTACATTTAATATGAGTTCCCCCAGCCTGCCTATGGTCCCCCAGTGGCTAGAAATGGTGATAGGTGTAAACCGAGCCCTGGGTATCCTGCTCTGCCTTTGAGAAAATGAAAGCTCAGATGGGCCGATCTGGAAGGTTACCTCCCCTTTCTCTGCTTTGCCTGCCCAGAGAATTTGGCCCACCAATGAGAAAGAGAGAGACATTATGGCTTGCAAACGAGCGAAGCCCCTGCTTTAAATGTTCCTTAATAGCATTTAAAGCAGGGGCGTCAAACTCATTTTCACTAAGGGCCACACTGGGAAAAGAGAATCACACAAAGGGCCAGACATGTAAAGTTTATTGACATGCTTTTGTTACTGCATGTCACTTTTTAAAAACATTTTGGTAGGACTTCCGGTATGGCGTCGTGGCGAGTGGCAGTGTAGAACCCGAGCTCCCAGACTAGTCGGTTAAACTCCCCTGTTTATTTAAACTTTACGCCGTGTAATTGATTAACAGTTATGGAGGGGGAGAAACAACGAAAAGCTAGAGGCAAATCAACCCAAAGACCTGAGAAAAACGAGAGACAAACAAAGGAGAACGATGGCGATGACAATGCTGACGAGAACGAGGCCGTGGATACAATGCAAGGTTGCATCAGCGCTATATATTCTGAAATTAAGGCACTCCGTTCTGACGTGAACACAGAATTAAACAACTTTCAGGAGTCTTTCTCCAGAGACTGGAAAGCAGACTTGGCAAGCCTGAGTACAGACATCAACCTTAAACTGAACGAAATTGGCAAAGATTTGAAAGACACGGTGAATAGAGTGGAAGAGGCCGAGCACAGAGTCGCGGAGTTGGAAGAGTGAAACGCAGAGGCTAGAGACGTGCTAAGCCAAACCCTCGTCACTCAACAAAAAATGCAAATAAAACTGACAGATCTTGAAGCAAGGTCACGACGAAACAATATACGCTTGTACGGGATCCCGGAAGAGGCCGGGGTTGAAAAGAGCTGGTCCTTCGTTCGGCATGGCAGAAGAAGGAAGTTTACCTGAAAGGGAGACGGGTGTACTTCGATCAGGATTACCCGGCTGAAACTCAAAAGAAGAGGAAGGCATACACCCCCATCAGGAAATTGCTCAAAGAGAAGGGTCTCCGTTTTCAGACACAGCGCAACGGAGGCGATGGAGGACCTAAAAAAGAAAGGACTGACCACGGCCAGCATCAAAGAAGACACCTTACATCAACTTTAATGGAGAAGCTGAGGAAAAATTCTTGGGAAATAGCGGGCGCGAAACCACGACGCAACCGAGATGACCATCAAGAGAGGGCACGGAAAAAACTCCAGGATTTCCGCCGGGACACAGGAGAAGCTGTTTGACTCTCACTCTGGATAAATTATCTGTAAAAACGTGACGTCCGACATCAACGAAAACAACGGTCTATTATGACAAGGGTAATGTTAATTTTTATACGATATTTCAGTTATACCTGTTCATACACAGAACCCTGATTTTGGCGTTCTATTATTAGTTGGGTTCACGTCATAGCTTGATAGACCTTTAAAAAGTAATACAACGTCTATGTTTGGGAGCTATGGAGAATACGTGCTCTGGTGATATCAGTTTGCACGGGGAAGGCCCTTCGTTAATCGAAGTTTTTCCTTTCCAAATAGAAGTTTCTTTAAAAGGAACTTTGACTATGGAAGTTGCTGTTTCTTTTGACTGTACATTCCTTTATTTTTTCACTTTTTTGTTTGGTGTTATTTGTGTTACAATGTTAAGGTCACTTGGGATTTTTAATATGATAGTACATCAGAAGGTAAATGTCACAACAAGAATATAGAATTATTTCACTTAACGTACGTGGGTTGCAAAATCCTATCAAACGAAGTAAACTTATAGCTAAGATGAAAAGAGAGGACCAACATATTATTTTTTGGCAGGAGACTCATCTAGTACGAACGGAACATGAAAAACTAAGAAAGTTAGGATTTAGAAACACTTTTTATTCATCGTACACTAAATGACATGCAAGAGGTGTTGCAATACTGATATCGAATAAGGTGACTTTCCAGGTTTCCAGCCAAATAGCTGATAAAGAAGGACGTTATATTCTGGTGAAAGGGATCCTTGATTCGAAGGAAGTAACATTACTTAATGTTTACAGACCACCAAGAAAAGATAAACTACTAATTACGAAAATGTTTGACCTAATAACTTCAGAAGTGTCAGGCACACTTATATGTGGAGGCGACTGGAATGTACAGCTGCAGCCTACCCTAGACTCTTCAAATCCAGCAAAAAAGATAAACTCTGAATCTCTTTATGTTAAAAAAAATGCTTGAGGAAGCTGGCATGGTTGACATATGGAGGGAACTCCACCCAAGTGCGAGGCAGTTTACATTTTTCTCTCACCCTCATACAGTCTATTCAAGGGTTGATTATTTTTTCATGCTCCAATCGGACAGGCATAGAATTATAGGTTGTGATATAGGAACCAGAGATGTTTCAGATCATGCAGGAGTTTACTTGAGACTTTATTTGGATGTTCAATCCAGGAACACCGTTTGGAGATTTAACACTAGCCTCTTAAATGATCCCCAATGTATAGAGTATATTAAAAAAGAAATTAAAGAGTACATTGAATTTAATAATAATGAGGAAATGTTATCAAGTGTTCTATGGGACGCTGCTAAGGCAGTGTTAAGAGGAAAGCTGTTAAAGTGGTCCTCAAGAAAAAAAAAAGAAAAACAGAAGATATTGACTGATTTATCAAACTCACTAAAAACACTGGAATAAAAACATATTGAATTAAATAAACCTCAAATCTTAGAGGAAATAAAAGTAATAAAGCAGCAAATAAATATGATACTTGATAAACAAATAGAGGTTAAACTTAAATATATCAAACAGAAGTACTACGAAAATGGACCTAGAGCTAAAAAAATGTTAGCTTGGAAACTCCGTAAGCAGCAAACGGAAAGGTCAGTTTTCAAAATTAGAAATCCAGAAACCAATGAAACGTGCTACAAAACGGAAGATATATTAAGGTCGTTTGAAATCTACTATAAAAAATTATATTCTCAACCAGAAGCAGCGGACCCTTCCATTGTTGAAAATTTTTTGGAATCTCTAGACTTGCCATCAGTAGGACTTATACAAAACAATCTGGTGACACAAGAAATCACAGAAACTGAAATTGATAGAGCCATATCAAATTTAAAGACAAATAAAGTACCAGGGGGAGATGGGTATCCAGCAGAGTGGTACAAAAAATTTAAGGAATTATTAATACCTATGCTGTTAAAATGTTTTAACCATGTTCTTAAGGGGGGAGAGACACCAATATCCTGGAAGCAAGCTATCATATCAGTAATACCAAAAGTTGGAAAAGATAGGACGGAATGTGGGTCATATAGACCTATTTCGGTTTTGAATTTAGACTATAGATTATATGCTACGATAATTGCAAAAAGACTAGAAAATATTATTCCTGAGTTAATTGATATCGACCAAACGGGATTTGTGAAAAACAGGCAGACACAAGATAATGTGAGGCGAGCATTATTTTTGATTGATAGCATAAGCAAAAGTAAATCTAAATGTCTGGTAATTAGCCTCGATGCTGAAAAGGCTTTTGACTCCGTGCGATGGGAGTTTTTGTACCTGGTATTGCAGCGCTTTGGCTTCAATGAAAAGGTTATAGGATGTCTTAAACCGCTATATAATTTACCGACGGCACAGGTTAAAATAAATGGTAGTATTTCTAACTCAATTACACTGGAACGGGGATGTCGCCAGGGATGCCCTTTAAGTCCCACACTTTTTGCACTATTCATAGAGCCACTTGCCCAAGCAATTAGAGAAGATACAGAAATATCGGGATTCCAATTTAAAGGAAATGAACACGAAATATGTCTTTATGCAGATGATATACTTATGACAATATCTGACCCTGACTCCAGTTTACCTAAACTTATGTCATGCCTTGAGCAGTTTGGTTGGCACTCAGGATATAAATTAAATTTAGACAAAACCCAAGCCCTCTCTTTTAATTACTCATCACAGGAGAGCATACGTAATAAATATAATTTTAAGTGGAAAACTAATATTAAATACTTAGGAGTTAACATACCAAAGAATATGACAAAAATTTACACTATAAATTATGAACCCATAACTAAAGAACTAAAAGCAGATTTAGATAGATGGATGCCCTTACCCCTTGGTTTATATAATCGAATTGAAAGTATAAGAATGAATGTTCTGCCTCGATTACTGTTTCTATTCCAATCGCTGCCGGTAGAAATTCCAAAAAAACAGTTTAATGAATGGAACCGAATGATCTCTAGATTCATATGGAAAAATCAGAAACCTAGGGTCAGACTTAAAACACTACAATTATCAAGAGAGAGAGGAGGACTGTCTCTTCCCTGTTTGTAAGATTACTACAAAGCAGCACAGATGAAATATCTAGTCTGTTGGTGTAATAATGAGTATGAAGCAAGATGGAAAGAATTAGAATTTAGCCAGCTGGACATTCCCCTCCCCACCCTACTGGGGGATAAAACCACTAGGCTTAAATACTCTAATGAACTGAGTCATTGGACGATGGTTCCTCTCAATGTTTGGTTCAAGGAATGTAAAACTTTTAAGCTCGAGAAACAGGCACGGTTGTTAAGATGGGTGGCCTATGACAATGATTTTAAACCTGCACAGTTAGATCCAAGGTTTAAACAATGGGCGTTGAAAGGCATTACATCGTATTGTACAATCTCAACCAACACAGGTTTAAAGAGCTTCCAACATCTTACTGGCACATATATTTTAGAAAAACAAGATTTCTTTAGATATTTACAGCTTAGGAATCATTATAATAAAAATATAAGAAATAACGATAACATCGAAATGAATATGATCAATATTTTTATTGATGCGTATAAGAGTGGGACTCATAAGAAACTGGTATCAAGAATATATTCAAGTATACAATCTTCTAAAAATAACTCCACACTATATGTTAAAGATAAATGGGAGAAGGAAGCGAACATAATTTTATCTGATGAAGAGTGGTTAAACATTTGTAAAACACAGTATACAACCACCTGTTCAGGTCAATGGAGAGAATTCTCGTGGAAGAATATCATAAGATTTTTTATCACTCCCAAAAGAAAATATTTACAGAATGGTAAACCAGAATCTGCATTCTGTTGGAGACAATGTAATACTTCTATGGCAGATTACTTTCACATATTCTGGAAATGTACAACGATTCAGCCTTTTTGGTTCGAGATATTCACTGAAATAAAATTGATATTGGGATTCGAGATGGAGTTCAGTTTCAGTACTATATGTTTAGGAAATACACCAACTGATCTCAATATTCAAGACAAATACCTACTTAATGTATTATTAGTGGCGAGTAAAAAAACAATAACTAAGAAATGGTTGCAGGAGAGTCCACCAACAAAAGATGAGTGGATAGTGATTGTAAGTCAGATATGTGATATGGAAAAGTTGACCTTCTCGTTACGATTACACATGGATAAATTCTACAAGTACTGGTCGAAATGGCTAAAGTATAGGAGTAGGGAATGAGCATATGGATATATTGTGAGTGTGTTGCAAATTATTTTTATTTTATTGTACTTATTTTCTCGTTTGCATTTTAACGTTAATGTTGTATAGAGAATTCTTTTTATGTGGAGTATTTGTCCAGTGAAGACATTCTGGATTTTTGTGTTGTGTGATGGGACCTTGGACCTTTTGTTGACCTGAGGGGACAATTATATTTGTTCTCATGATACTATTATAAAGGAAGGATAAAAAGGAAAAGGACAAGTCATTTCTCACTCCTCTCACTCCTCTGAGACAATCGGGAGAGTAACCCCTGATTTGACTCTAACAGTTTGTGAACAGACTAATTGTATGTTATACCCCTAGTGACCTGTTTGTTCTGTTCTTTGGTGTTCCATTGAAAACTGTATAAAACAATAAAAAAGTAATGTGTAAAAACATTTTGGTAGCTTTTTTCCTAATTTTTGTCGTTTTTGTTCCGACTTTTTTGTGGCTGTCTCAGACATTTGTCACCTTTTTTTGTAAATTTATTACTTTTTGCAAAAAAAATATTATGCTTTTTGTCACATTTTTGTTGACATGAAGCCCTACAAAAGTCATCAAAAGAGTTCCTTAGCCATCATAGAATTTAGCAAATCAAGCAAAACAATGATTACATTTTATTTAAATTAAACAACCTGTTTCTCAGCCTTATTTATGAAAACTCTGCTTTTATTTATGAGTCTTAAAGTCGACAAATCTTCAATATTCTGCTTTGAATGTCAGGATATTGCAGTTTAAAAAAATACCTTTACTGTGTTTTTTGTTTGGCGCACAACTAGGCGGGCCAAAATTTATTGTGAACCCAAATTTGGATTGGATTTGGATTTGGCCTGCGGGCCTTGAGTTTGACACATGTGATTTAAAGCTACAGACACAGAAATGGCACATCTTAAGGAAAGCTCATTGTGGGACTGGCTCTAGTGGCTGTAATTGTGCACTAATGCTGAATTTCAGGAAAGAGACTTCAGATACAGTATTAGGGGACCACTAAGGTCTATATAAAAGAGACTTCAGATACAGTATTAGGGGACCACTAAGGTCTATATAAAAGAGACTTCAGATACAGTATTAGGGGACCACTAAGGTCTATATAAAAGAGACTTCAGATACAGTATTAGGGGACCACTAAGGTCTATATAAAAGCATCCAAAAAGCAATCAATTACAGTCTACTGATGGTACTTGTTGATTGTTGATTTTATTTTTTTTTGCTTTTTTGTCTGTTGTCTGCTGTGTTCAGACTTCGCTACATACAGGAAGTGTCTTTATATATATATATATATATATATATATATATATATATATATATATATATATATATATATATATATATATATACACACACACACACACACATTACATGCCAAAAGTTTGGACACACCTTCTCATTCAATGTGTTTCTTTATTTTCATGACTATTTACATTGTAGATTCTCACTGAAGGCATCAGAACTATGAATGAACACATATGGAATTATGTACTTAACAAAAAAGTGTGAAATAACTGAAAACAAGTAGCCACCCTTTGCTTTTTTGATAACTCTGCAAACCCTTGGTGTTCTCTCAATGAGCTTCATGAGGTAGTCTCCTGAAATGGTTTTCACTTCACAGGTGTGCTTTGTCAGGGTTAATTAGTGGAATTTTTTCCCTTATTAATAAAAAAGCAATGGGTGGCTACTTTGAAGCATCTAAAATATAAGACATGTTTTCAGTTATTTCACACTTTTTTTTTTAAGTACATAATTCCATATGTGTTTATTCATAGTTTTGATGCCTTCAGTGAGAATTTACAATGTAAATAGTCATGAAAATAAAAAGGAGACGCATTGAATGAGAAGGTGTGTCCAAACATTTGGCCTGTATTTGCTGATAAAAACCATGTGTAGCACTAAATAATAATATCAAGGAGGTGATGCATCAGGATATCGATTCGAATCGTTGACAGGATAATCGTAATCGAATTGTGAGACCAGTGAAGCTTCACACCCATAGTATTTTATATATAAGTATCTAGTATCACCAGGTTAAAGTAAATAGAGTATAGAGGAGTGGAACTAAGTTGGAGGGAAGATGTGGGGACAACAAACGATAGCAGAAGTGCATCCTCTCCAAGTTTGTGTAGTTGAGATGACTGTGGGCTAATTTAGCTTTTGGCTGTCTGTGTGTGCGGTGTGTTGAGACCCCCTAGGCGATACCTTTCCAGTGCCGCGCACCCCGGAGCTTGAAAAAGCTCCTCTGCTGTCAGCCAGAGAGAGGAGGCGGCTGGCCAAACAGCCCCGGGACCGCCAGGTACCCTGCTTCACACAGCACCCGCTCCTCGCAGGTTTCTGACACTCGGCGGAGCTTTGAGGGTTTGGTCTTATCGTCGTGTCCTGCGCTTGTTTCAGGATGGAGCTGCTTCCAGCCGGCCCTTTGGCCAACACGATGACTACTCCCTCCACACAGGTACCAGCCGGCAGCAGGAAGCGGAGCCCAGCGGTGAGGGGGGGAGACGGTACAGGACAGATCACCTGAGGGCTCTCAGTCGTCCTGGCAACACAGCTGGTACTACATGAAAGATTCAGTTCTTTTATTTTATGTAATTATTCCAGTATTGTTTAGTAGAGTATTTTTCATAGATGTCTGAATCAGGGCTTTAAAGTGCTCATATTGTGCTTTTTGGCTTTTTCCCTTCCTGTGTTGTATATCTTTTTTTGTGCAAGTTATAGGTTTACAAAGTGAAAAAGCCCTAAAGTCCACCCCAAAGGGACTTACCATCTCCAACAGAAAACACAAACTTGTTCACAAACTGCTCCAAACTGCTCTATTGTAGTCCAACCTTTCCTTCCGTGACGAACGTGCATCACTTTGTAACACACGTTATAATGCTCGCCTAGCTGCTAGCGTGGCACAACCCTCATACTCTGCTTCTGACTGGCTAGTAGTCCTTAACTAGCTACTGCGCATGTGCGACTCCCAACAAAGCTGGAACAGAAGTGAGATGTCTCACTCTGTAGCTAAAACAGAGAGCCCAACACACAGGGTGAAAAGAGGGGCTGCAGCAATGTGCAATACAACAAAATGTTTAGTTTTTTTTTTAAATTAAACCATTTAAACCTATTCAACCTGAAAATGAGCATAATATGAGCACTTTAAAGCTGCTGTGGGTAAAATGCAAGGAAACGCCAGAATTTGAAGTAGAGTGAGACGTCTTCCTGAAGCTCTCCCTCTCCCCTCTTTGTCGTCATTAAATTCAGCCAGTATTCAAATAATCGAGGGGGGACTGCTGATTCTAGTTTGATAAAGAATAGCGTTGCCATTACAATTATTTGTTTAGATATTGAACTCATTAAGTTCTGTAGCAGTCCACGCAGGGGGATACTTTGATGCAAACGACGAGGTGGGTGTTTAACTCTTTGAGCGTTTGACTCCCTGTTGTTCAGGACCAGCGAGTCTGTCTGACGACAGCTCCCCCCCTCCCTGGTTTCCTCTTCACAATCTTAACCATCGGAGCTCTGTAGAAAGTGTCTCCACGGACCCCTGGACGCGGCCAGGAACATTGGACACACTGAAAGGTTTGGACCGACCATCAAGAAGGGAGCGCTTGGTGACGTAGTGCCGCGTGCCCCCCAACTCCCCCGAGACTGGGAGGTGCCTTTTTCCGACCGCTCCTCTTGAAACTCTCTTAGAATCAAGAGATCATGGTTTGATTTAACTTAAGAGCTTTATGATGGATGGATATGTCAGTATGAATGTCTGGAAAATGATAATTATGGGTATGTACTTTGTTTTAAGTCAGAGAACCTCAATACCACAGTGAGAACACACGTTGTTGTTGTACTATTTTATTAATGACTAAATTATGTCTTAAATAAATTATATTTTAAGTATATGAACTGTATTTTGATTTTTTTTGCATCCTTTGACAAGGCATCACACACTCATTTACAAAACTGAAAACGAGATGATCCTACACATTATTTTTATATTACATAGAACTCCATCTCCATGGTTACTATGCCCACTTTTAAAAACACTAACTGTAGTTAATATTATTAGATATTTTATTGCCAAGTTGGATGAGAAGATCGATACCACTCTCTTGTCTGTTCAATATGAAGCTATAGCCAACAGCCAGTTAGCTTAGCGTAGCATAAGGCTAAAACTAAACTAAAATGTTAAAAATAAAACTCGCTAGATTGTTTCGAATTGTGTAAAGCAATTTATTACAGATCAGAATTCTGCAGTCTAGGCCATGCATCATCTGCCAGTAGCGCTGCATTTAATGTCAAAGTCGTGGAAAGAAGTATTCAGTCTGAAAATGTTACTTTCCTTAAAGCAACAAGACATTCCCATCCACCGTGAGTTGACCTGATATGCAAAAAAATCAACAAAAAAAACGTGATTGTTATGGAATGATCTACTTTATTCTGCTTCGTTTCAGTCTACACACTTTCCAAAAGAAGATGCTGAACTTGTGGTTACCTGCAGAGTTTTACTTATGCTATCAAACTAAACTACACACCAGTATGTTGGTATTGCCACACAGAGCTGATAGTGTGGCTTTAGAGACTCAAGTCTCCTTGTTTTCCATTTTCTCGAGCTTTACAGGATTTGGGGCTTCCTGCTGTTAAACATTGCCCAGTGAAATCGTGAGCAGTCATTACATTATTCACTGTCTGTGGAGCGGCTCCAGGATTTGTCCCTAAATCACAGCCTGAATAATGTCTCTTATCTGCTGTTCAGTAAAAATAAAGACTCCCATTTAGGCCGGATGTCTGAAAAAGCCCGCGGGAAGCCCGTCTTCTGCATCATCCTCCCCCGAACCCCAAACAACTTAAAACAAGCAAACGCGCGCATTTCATTTTGATTTCCTGACTACGTAAAAGCAGAGCTGTTTACCATCACATTTGAATGGTCCTACTAGAACAAGTAAAACTAGAGTAATGGCACAAATCCAAGATGTGGATTACCACCCAAAAGGGAGAATTTATAATGACCTGTCCACCAAATCCAAACCAAAATCTCTATTTAGACAGCGACTAACCAGTGTGACCACCATATGGTGAGTCTGGATTTGATGCAGTGACAGTCACGTCTAAAACATTTTTCATAGTGTTGGTTGGCGTATTCAAATTTTAAATTTTTAAAAATTTGTCAAATGTGAAAATAAATGGATGACGGAAGGTCAGTGCTGTGATGGTATCCTAAGAGAGAGACTACTCGTCTATTTTCCACCTCTCTGTGTCTACCTATTCAGACTGATCTCCTCAAGTGGCGTATGACACGCCAATTCGTATGCCATTTTGGTGCGTTATCAAGACGCAGAATCGCTTTTTAGCGTGTTTATCAACGCCGTTTGGCCTCCATTGACCTACATTACGTGTGAATTATCGCCGTAGCGAGTAGTATGAAAGGACGTGAGTCCGCGGGTGGGCGAAACACAGGACTTTCACCCAGGAGAGCTGGGATCACGTCCCGCGTGTGGCGTTTATCAACCGTTTTTTTATTTTTTTTATTTTTAATAAAGCCATCCCCAATGTTCTTTTCCTAAACCGTACAGTTTATTGTTTTCCTAAACGTGTGACGTTGGTCACCGTCGTGTTTTTTGTCGGTTGTTACTAAAGCCTTTCCCAATGTTCTTTTCCTAAACCCAACCTTTTCTTTTTATTTATTTTTTACACGCATGTGACGTTCTCGCGATAGCACGGCAACGCCACGTGGTGTGTATGTTTACATCCGCTGTATACAGCGTAGACATACACGCGGATAGCTCAAAATGCGTACAGATAACACACCATTTGGCTGTAGGAAAGTGGCGTGTATGTTTACGCAAAGTCATGATGCCATGTTGACCTATTGTTTTTTGTTCTCCTTTCATCGTCTTTGTCCCTCTCAGTACCATCCCTTTGTACCCTGTCTCATTCACGCTCTTGCTTGTGTACACACACACACACACACACATACACACAGACACACTACTTCACACTCTCTTTCCTGCCTGGACGGGCACCGTTGCTTGCTTCCCCCCCTCTGTCAGTATAAGTGATGACCTTCTCAAGCATTGGATAGGAAGGAGGATAGAAGCCATCTAAACTCTGCTACGCCCCCATTACTCAACCAGACACCCCAGTGTCAATATACCTACACGCACACACACACTACATTCCACTCAGCATTCCACTGACTCAGGAAGGCCGCAGCAGCATAGCATGGCTAGCAACTTCATCCAAAAATTGATTGTCCAGGCAAAAACCTCCTCAGCCGGTTGGAACAATTTATTGCTTCAAACTCATTTTATGGTCTTTAACTTTCCGGCAGCTGTTGCGTTTTCTTGAATTTGAGAAAGGAGAGGCTTGGTCCAATGAAGATTTAACAAAAAGATTTAATACCAAAATGGCATATGACAAAACAAAACAATTTTTTTACGCTGCAGCGGACTGAAATAGATGTCTCTCCTAACGGATCCACACCTATTCAGTGCCTTTCAGACCCTCCGCTTGTTCATTCTTCTGGGGATGTGGGCGGTTCCTTTTCCCCACGTGGTTTAGGACCGTTTTCTTTGGTTGGTTCCTCGTCGGCGCGGTGACATGTCCATGTCCCTAGGCACATCCAATTGGTTTTCCTCATCGCCCCAAATGAGGAGGGCGTACTTCTGAATTCTTAGGTTACTCTCGGTCATTGATCAAGATTTTTGCATTAGGATGTAACTTCTTTTCAAGCTACAGGAATAACCATTCCTTCGTTCTAATCTAGTTGGCACGACAGCAGGGCTCCAGGAAGCCTTTTGCAGCACCTTCGCTGACGCCGCCATTTGCCCGGTTACAGCCTCCTCGCTCAATACTGGACCAAATTTCAAAACATCTTTGTTCACAATAGTCACTTAGACATAAATGCATGGCGAAATAGGGTCCGGGGTGAAAAATACCAAAATTAAAGCTGAACTGCACCAATTTTACATATTGGAATATATCCCTTACACGTCCCCATACTTTTGGAAGAACAATACAAAATCAACTAATCAATAAGTACATGCCCCTGTAAAACAGGTTTCCTAATTGAATCCAATTAATTGGCCCCTTGGGAGCAGTAGAACAACCTTCAACATTACCATGTTATCAACTTAGGCTATGCTAATGGTGCGTTCTTTTTGTCCACCGAAGTCGATTTACGAGTCGTTTTGCGGAGTTACGAACCGGAAGTTGCAAAAAGACCGGCACCGAGGTCGTATATACGACTCGTCAAGTCGTCTGAACTCAGAGGACCCCGAGTTCACCTTCAAAGATGGCTACGTCGTGCATCACACGTAGTAAACATTGTGGTTTTCTACAATTTTAAGCACTTTTGTCGTTGTTGTAACTAAATGAAGAAGTCGTACACATAGCGCTGTATACTGCTACCTATAGACATGTCGCTACAGTCTTATTATGAGTTAAATATCACCTAATTAGTTATTTTGTAGCTTGTGCGGCTGAAGTTGGCTAGAAACGCTCGGTTGCTATGTGACAACAATGGCTTTAAGCCGAGTCTTGAGCAGAAAGCAGAGCAGTAGCCTAACGTTAATCAAAACGTAATTTTCATGTATCAAACTGTGAAATATATTTGTGTAATATGTCAATAACTGGGTGAATAGAATCCTAAATGTTACTAAAACTTTTACAAAAATCCATCTTTTCTCCGACTCGTAGTATTGTGTGACAAAAAGTACGCAACAACCCGCGATTGTTCGTTTTTCGACATGGATGTGAGGTCACACTCGAGCTACTAGTCGCGATTACAAGACAAAAAGAACGCACCATTAGATGGCAATGATCTGAAGAGAAAACTCAAAAGTGGCATTGCATTCTCACTTTTTATTCCGCGTTTTGGGGGGGAATTCTGCGTGCATATGGTGACGCAAGTGTGTTCATCAAAAGCTGAAAGCCATCCGGACCAAGTATAGGCAGGCTGTGGATACCCAACGGCGGAGTGGCCATGTGCGAGTAATCACTCTATATTTTGATTTATGTAGCTAAATATGGGGTGCCACCATGAGCTGATCGGAGCAGACTTTTGTGTTTTTACCCATTAGACAGAAACGCGACGGTGGAGCTTTTTTTAAAGATTATATGTCCCTTTAACTTTTAACTCAAATTAGTTTTTATGCCCACAAGATGAACATTGTGACATGTGACGGCCCTCTTTACCATGTCTGCCTGTTGCTTGGTTTGTGTGTCTGCTTCCCTTGCAGGTGGGCGTGGCAGAGGCTTGTTAGTAGAGTGGCAACACCTGGGCTAGTTAGTTTACACTGGCCACACCTGGGCTCTGTGGGCTAGTGAACCTTTAAAAGCTTTTTGGGTTCAGTTCTCCTCTCTGACACATCATCCTGGCCTTGGTTGCTGTTTGCTTTGGTTAGCTGCACCGTGCAACACTGCACATCCACTCATCTTAAAGATTATTAGGAACACCTGTAAAATTTCTCGTAAATGCAATTATCTAATCAACCAATCACATGGCAGCTGCTAATGCATTTAGGCTTGTCGTCCAGGTCTAGGCAATCTCCTGAATTCCAAACTGAATGTCAGAATGGGAAAGAAAGGTGATCTAAGCAACTTTGAGCGTGGCATGGTTGTCGGTGCCAGACGGGCTGGTTTGACTATTTCCCAATCTGCTCAGTTACTGGGATTTTCACGCACAGCCACTTCTAGGGTTTACAAAGAATGGTCTGAAAAAGAAAAAACATCCAGTATGCTGCAGTCCTGGGGCGCGAAAATGCGTTATAACCGAGGTATGCAGAATTTGTGAAGCCAAACACGCACAACCTTGAGGCGGATGGGCTACACAAGCAGAAGACCCCACCGGGTACCACTCAGCTCCACTAAAAATGAAATGGAAAAAGGGGCTACAATTTGCACGAGCTCACCAAAATTGGACAGTTGAAGACTGTAAAAATGTTGCCTGGTCTGATGAGTCTCGATTTCTGTTGAGACATTCAGATGGTAGAGTCAGAATTTGGCGTAAACAGAATGAGAACATGGATCCGTCATGCCTTGTTACCACTGTGCAGGATGGTGGTAGTGGTGTAATGGTGTAGGGAGTGTTTTCTTGGCACACTTTAGGCCCCTTAGTACCAATTGGGCATCGTTTAAATGCCACAGCCTACCTGAGCATAGTTTCTGACCATGTCCATCCCTTTATTACCACCATGTACCCATCCTCTGATGGCTACTTCCAGCAGATAATGCACCATGTCACAAAGCTCGAGTCATTTCATATTGGTTAATTGAACGTGACAATGAGACTATTAAAATGCCCCCCCCACAGTCACCAGATCTCAACCCAATAGAACATCTTTGGGACGTAGTCACTGCATGAAAAGTGGGATTTTCGTCAGTATTCGGCACTGTAGATTGTCGTGGAACTTCAGGTTTACGGCTGTACACTGCAATTTACAGGCAACCCCGAAAACTGCCGTGAATTGTCGGAAATTGACGTGGACCTTGCTTGGAAGTTGTCCCCCCATGACCCCCCCTCCCCTAATTCTAGGGGAGGCTTTCACATGTAAATGAACATGCTGTGAGCTATACAAATGCAAATCAGGGTAGCAGCAGGGGGAGTTTTAGTTTTTTAGTTTTTAGTTTTAGATTTTTCTAAAAACATATCCACTAGTGGAACGGGAGCTTCATACCCTGGATGTGCATCCCACAAATCTCCAACTGCAAGATGCTGTCCTATCCTATATGGGCCAACATTTCTAAAGAATGCTTCCAGCACCTTGTTGAATCAATGCCACGAAGAATTAAGGCAGTTCTGAAGGCGAAAGGGGGTCAAACACGGTCTTAATAGGGTGTTCCTAATAATCCTTTAGGTGAGTAGTCCTTTGGTTCATTAATCCTTTAGTTCATTCACTAATGCAGCCACTCACACTACTGAACTCACTGATTACATTTCCCACTGTTAGTTTGTTTCTTTTTATTTTATGATTTAAACATAAATCATTTGTTAATTGGCTTTGTGAGGTACATCTGCCTTTTTGGTCATGGCCGTGTTTATGACAATTATGGCGCGTTCCAGGCAACCCGTAACTCGTGTTTTCACAGCCTTCTACCCGTGAAAGTGCCCTGGAACGGCAGTCAAACCCTTTAACTTACTACCCATGAACTCGTACCAGATAGTTGTACTCCAAGTTACAGTTTTTGACGTCGCACACACAAACGACAATGGCGACCCCTGTTGATGCTATACAGACGCCGGTGATTAACGGTGAGAAATAGAAATAAATAGGCAAAGTAAAGTAATTCCGCACATTGTAATCAAAACAATACACATACGATTGTGTACTACTACAGGTTATGTTTATTAAATGAAGCCCAAAATATGTCGCCGACTAGAAATCGCTACTATCAGCTAGCGCTAGCTTACGTCAATGTTAGGTAGCCACTAGCTAACGTTAACGTTAGCTTGTCGTGACTTTTCCTGGAACGTCGTGACTTGAAGTCGTAACTTACGAGCTAAAAATCGTGTCTGGAACGCAGCATTAGTCTCGCATTGCCAGACCTATTTCCACAGCGCTATGGAGTAAGGTCTGGCTCCTCCACACATACTGTACATTGCAGGATAGGAGAAAAAGAACACATTGGGTTTTCAAAGTTATTTAAACCAATCACAATCGTCTTGTGTGGCGCTAAACTCTGGACTCAGCCTCTGCAAAATTGTCTCGGTGGAACATTTACACCCTGATAAAAGAAAACTCAACATAAAATATTAATTAACCACAAAACAGCAGTGTTGTATAAAGTACTAGAAAGCAATACTTGAGTAAAAGTATAAGTATCGTACTAGAAAAAGACTTCGGTAGAAGTGAAAGTTACCTTTTAGAATATTACTTAAGTAAAAGTCTTAAAGTATCTGATATATACTGTACTTAAGTATCAAAAGTAATTATCTGATATTTAATATACTTAAGTATCAAAAGTAAAAGTAAAAGTTGTTTTTTTTAAAAGCAAGCGGTTAGAACTTTTATTGTGGCTTTCTTATAGTAAAGCATAAAGCATATTCAGGGACTTTTCAGGCACAATTCTCTTAAGTTCAAAGAACAAACAGCATATGTTTAGAGCTGACATCAATGTACAGAAACATTTCTTGCAACACGGGTGTATGACGTTATCTTCACCACTACCCTGGTCACCGAGTTCACCACTATTGTCGGGGTGGTCGCAGGGCTCAACATAAAAAAAAAATCCCCACTGGCCCCAGGGGCCAGAAGATCAGAGTTTTGCTGGCCCCTTCTACATTTTTACTGACCCTGAAAGAAATATCATAGGTGTGATTGGAAAAGGACAAAAAAGCAGGAAAAAAGCTAGCCACTGCCACTGGATATTGTGCCATTAGCAGCAAAGCTAGACCAGGGGTCATCAACTACATTCAAATAAAGAAAATAAAATTATACCTAATACGCATCATCTTGTCATCTTGATACTTTCACTTTCTTACTAAATTAATGCTATATTTTTTTACATTAGTAAGCAAACCCCTAAAAACATGGAAAATCCATAATGATAACTAGATAGGCTACTTAACTAGAAAATGATCTCAGATTAGTCCTGTATGCCTAATTTGAAATAAGACGATTCTGTTGCTAAATAATACAACTGGCAACATCGTCAACAATGAAGAACGCGTCATTCACGTGCATATTAAGTAGCCACGTGTCTTTGATTTGGTCTTAAAATACATCCATAGGTTTACCGCTCCAGCGAGAGGATGGCTCGTTTAGAAATCAGCTACGTTTACAAGAGTTTGTCCAAAGTTCAAGATTGGTTGCAAATTAAGACAAACAGTTAGACTACAAACTGACATCTTTCATTTTAGCTCGTTTGTAAAGTCGCTGTTTGCAGAGTAGAGCTGTGTTTGCACAGCGCGGTGGACGAGAGTGGACAGCCAGACAGATCAGACTGAGATATGGGTTTCTACGTGTTTCTGCCTGTAGAACAGGTACGTGGGTTAATGATAAGTATTGACTCTTTAATCATGGAGGTTTTATTGTAGGCTACCTACTTACAGTAACGAGTGTAGCGTTAGTTCATCTGCGCCATCGGCGGTAAATAATCCTCGGTAACGTTTCCAGTCAGTAGGCTACATGTGCTGCATGAAGTAACGCACACACCAGTGACTGTGGCTGCAACCAGCCCGACATACGTATTTACTGGCCCCGGGCGGGCCATCGGGCCATTGCTTATGTCGAGCCTGGTGGTCTACGATAACGGGAGGTCCTCCAGTAGGTGCTCCAGTAGGTGCTCATGCTTCCATGGCGGTTTGCAACAAACAAGCGCTGAAATAGAGCGCGCGGTGTGCGGAGCGTGCGTAATGCAATCTAGGAGCAGTGATTCGCCAAACGTCCCTTATTGCAGTCGCACACATTTCTTCTAATTTTATTTTTTAGTAACGAGTAACGAAGATGCTTAGTGGAAATATAATGGAGTAAAAGTATACATTTTATCTAGGAAATGTAGTGGAGTAAAAGTGAAAACTGACATAAATTTAAATGGCGAAGTAAAGTACAGATACGTGAAATTTCTACTTAAGTACATTAACGAAGTATTTGTACGTCCCAAAATGTCCAGCTTGCTAGTTCGAAGTTTGTTGTTGTTTCTCTGTTTTTCAAGGCGAGGGACCTCTGCCCGCCGATTATACGGTAAACGAACTGTCGTTGATTGAACTAAATATATTTTGGAGCCACAAGAGCATTAGCCTAGCTTTTAGTGACACTTTAATAGAACTATTTTGACCAAAATAGTATCAAAAACTTCAAAAACAGTGACATAAGAAGAAAAAAGCGAGAAACTTTTAAAAAGTAGAAGAAATTAAGGCATGATTAGGTCCAAAGACGGCGACACAAATGTCACATTTTTGGTAGGAAAAAAAACAATTCTACATAAAGGAGAACAATGTTCTGGACAACAGCCTTGTAACTATTAAACATTTTGTTAAATATCTCACGTACCCCCTGCAGTCCTCCAAAGTACCCCTAGGGGTACACGTACCCCCATTTGAGAAACACTGGTTTTTAGACAGTATGGCTAATAATCAAAATCCTTATTTTTACTTCTGAAACCATATTCTCTTTTAGCCTGTTATACCTTACTTTGTTTTACCTCCTAATTGCAACATCCAAATAAAGCTTCATGAACCATTTTCTTTATTTTTATGGGCCCACTAGATGGCTCTCTCTATTCAACAAAGGGTTGAAAGCACACTGAATTTCCATTCCTTTAACCTTTTTCTTTAAACCAAGAACGCCATCTAGTGGGCTCAGAATGCTTTTTTAAATGGTTCATGAAGCTTCATGAAGCTCTATTTGGCCATCACTACCTCCTAATAAACCAACATGTTAGCCGAAATTGACATGATGGCTGTATTTTATACTTTTCATAGAGGAGCATTTTATACACACATTTTATTGCCCCAGGGTACATTTAACCACTGTACTGAATCTGCGTGTTTGTGTGTGAGAGAAAAACAGACTTGGTAAGTGACTTCAGTGCTCTTCTTGGACACCGTGTAGAGGATCCCATTCATTTTGGTCAGCTTTATGAATCCTTGATAAGGCTAATGAATGCCATAGCTCACTTATGCTAATCAGGCTCTTGAATTAGCCTGCAACCGGAGTGGCCTATTAGTGGAGATCACAGCGTAATGGATGATATTAGGGCGGCACTGCCCACTACGGTGTGTGTGTGTGTGTGTGTGTAAATTAGTTTGTGTACTCAAGCTTTATTTTACTTTGTATGTTTTTATGCAGTTATAAAAGTTTGTGTTTGAAGGAATTGCTGTGCTATTGAAGCTTTACAGATGTTCAAAGTGCATAGTAACTAAACACAGAAACATATTTTATCCTTTAAATTATGGTCTATCATTGAGAAGTGTTTTATTTTTACGGTACTGTATGTAAGGAGGCCACTGGAAATAAGTAATTCTATTGTCTCACCACTGGATGGCAGTAGTGTATTACACAGGACTACCTGAAGTACCAGAATAGAAAAGTCTCTCTCCAAACAATGAACTTCAGATTATGAGATAATATATTCACACTCATGAGGCAACTGGGCTTGTTTCAGTAGCCACACTGAGTATGATTAAAATTAAAAGAAAGAATGTATTTAAATGTATTCAGATTGAGACTGTGAACACTGTTTGCCTCCTCTTTCCTCTCACCCTTTTTTATCCCGTCCCTGTCTCGTCTTTCACTTTCTCGTTCTTTGTCTTTTCACTCCCTTCCTCCCTCCACTCCTCCTCAAGTTCAAGCCAGGAAGCATCAAACTAAATTTTGGATCATTTGGTTGATCGTTCCATACAACATCACTGCTACGCCCAATTTAGCACACACACACACACACACACACACACACACACACACACACACACACACGCACACACTTGTGCTGCCTATCCCTTATGTTACCTCTGGGATGTAGCTGACAAATGACAGCCCTACTCGTCTGCCAACCCTGAGTCTCTTGCTCGGCAGGGTGTGTGTGTGTGTGTGTGTGTGTGTGTTTTGCTGGAGAAAAGAAATCGTTGAGGGACACGGGGAGATCGTCAAGGGGAGCATTGGCAAGATTCTTGCTTCCTGATTGGTTGAAGTGAACATCCTGCAGAGTTATGGATTTTTGACAGCAAAGATAGTTTGGTTCGACCAAGTTGCTCAGCAGACTGAAAAACAGTACATTTCTTTTAATCCAAGTAAAGACTGCTCAAATTTGTTTGGCCATTAATGGATTTTTCCTGGTGGGATAGCCTACAGGAACAGAGGAAAACACCGCATGAAAGGAGGAGAGGAGGAGGTAAAGCTAGGAGTTAGAGAGATTATAGCTGCAAAAGGCAAGACCTTTAGTTGAAGAAATCAGTCCTACAGGTACTGATGTCCAAATGAAGCTCAGCGAAACATTTTCTTTATTTTCTGAGCAGACTAAATGGCCTTTCCTTGAGCCTTTTTCTTTTAACCAAAAGTGGCATCTATTTAGGCCTAACTAATGGTTCGTGAAGCTTTATCTGAACATCCTTGCCTATCAACCAGACAAATGTTTGAAATCTGCGACAAAACTTGGCATTAAAATCAAAACTTGGGTTGAGTGGTTTCGGGACACATCTTCACCACCTCATGACGTGTCCCAGACGCAATGACAGATTTCAAACAAACATCCAACCACCCATTTTCCACTGCTTCTGCCGTCGCGATTTTCTGGGTCCATGTCGTGGCGGCAGCAGGGTAAGCAAGGTAACCCAGGGGTCCTCCTCACCATGCACATCCTCTAGCCCTTCCTTGGGGAAACAAAGGCGACCCCAGGCCCGATAGCATTTGTAATCCCCCTTATTTTCTGATTCTGATTGTTAACCCTAGATCTGTGGGGGGGGGGCTATCCTAACCTTAACCATTCGAGTTCAATGCCTAACCTTAACCCTCTCGTGAGACTTTCGCAAATCTTGGCTTTCCATATGACATGGCCGTCTAGAAGGCATCCAGATCAGATGCCTGAACCACCTTGACTGGCTCCTTTCAATGCGTTGGAGCAGCTGTTCTACTCCAGCCTTCTTCTGAATGTTTAAGATCCCTATCTTTAAAGATGAGCCCAGCCACCCTGCAAAGGAAATTCGTTTTCTAAAGCTCAATAGGTGAGGGTTGGAACGTAAATCAAGTGATAAATCGCAAGCTTTCCTTTCAAGCTCAATTCACTGTTAACCATGACAATGCGGTACAACTTCTGAATAACTGCTGACCAATCCAACTTTCGACCTCGTGTTCCATCTTACTGTCACTCGTGAACAAGACCCATTCCACATCCTGAGAGCTAGGTTTTGCAACCTGAGGGTCTGTCGCCCGATTGGCAACATACCTTGTTGAGATGAGTTGTGTAGTTTATGCAGTTCTGAAAATTTGAAAGTCTTGTGGTCTGCACTAGCTCTAGCTTTTAAGCTTAAAATAAAGAACAGTAAAAAAAAAAAAAAAAAGACAGTATGTGATCCCTTCCAAAAGGTTGAGAATGCTATCACACTCTTGTTTCCTCCATGTGGAACCCAGAAGAAAGACATTTCTAGTGTTTTTTATGGATGTCAGGATTAAAATTTGACAACCTCGTTTATCATACTGGTCCTTTGATTAGCCACAATTTTTGTTTTCCTAAAACCTGTTGGATGCTTCTACAAGGGCACTCTGATTAATGCTGGGACATCACTTCTTTTATTGTTAGTCATTTAACAGGATTTCCCTCTTAAGTGTATTTAGCAGCTCTGCTTCACATGCTTGTCACTTACCATGTGTTAATGTCTCATTATTTAAAAAAGAAATGCCAACAAGAAATGCCAGCTATCATCAGAAGTTTTCTGTCGAGCCGAGATTCAATTTTATCCACAAAAAGTCCAGAACTCCCAAAAAGTGTCTGCTAAACTATGGTGAGGGAGCGCTGGGGTCACTAATGATGGCTGAGCCTCTTCACCAACAGGATAACAGAGGAGAGAGGATGAGAGGGTAGGTGACAGTGGGGAACGAAGAAGTGGAGGAAGGATGACACACTGAGAGGGAGAGGTAAAGGAGAGAATACATGCATGGACGAACCGTAATCAATCTGCATCTTCGTAGGAAACGACGTAAGCAACGAAAGCAGCGCAGACTCGTAAATGAACCAAGACATATAAGTGATGTACCAGCTCCCGTCTAAATGAAGGCTGTGGCGATGGAGGGATGGAGGGAAAGAGGATAACAAGGCCAAAGCAGCAGAGATCAGGTGGAAACAGATGCTTTAATTAGCAGACTGAGAAATGCCCGTAGCTTTGCGTGCATGTTTGATGGCTTTAATTAATTGAAGTGTAAGATGAAACGCAGACGGAAATCAACAAAGTGGCATCTCTGCAAAGGTTAACAACCACCCACCTTCTTCTCTCTGCCTCTCCTCCTCCCTTTCCTTTCTCTCCTCTCTGATCCGTTTGTCCCGAGCGTTGGTAACGGAGGGAAAGAGGAAATGAGAAAGAGAGACTCGGAATGAGAATGAGGGAGCAAAGACGCACAAGAAGACAGAGTAACTCTCTTTAATCAAACCAGTAGCTCAACGTGCCATCAGCTTTATTAGCGCCACACACAACACACACACACACAAACACACACACACACACACACACACACACACACACACACACACACACACACACACACACACACACACACACACACACACACACACACACACACACAAAGAAGGCATACAAATTGAATTTTGCCCTTCAAAGACAGGGGAGAGATTTAGTTTTGAGCCTGTGAGACCAGTGTACTGGTAGAAGTACAGAGATCAATGTCTTGCCTGTAGCTTGAATCACCAAACAGAATGATTTTATTTTTTTTTTTATCTTTTTCTAGTTCACTGCAAGGGTTGCTTTAAGATTATTAGGTGGCGGGGAAAAGATTGATGGGACAGTTATGAGGCAGGATGATATGCGACAGGTTTTAGTCTGCGGAGACGAGGTGACAGGAATTCAGAGTTCTTCATGTGTTTGTGGTTCCTGGGGGATGTGAGTCATTACACTGTTTGTTACATCACATTCTATCATCTCTCCCGATTGGTGGTTGCATGCTCACTTACATTTAACTATCATGAGGATTTGATTCTTTTTCCTGTAGGGGAAAACAAAACCAATCAGTGACAATGTCCAATGTTCTTTTAAGTCAAAGTGTACATTATGCCATTCAAGTTAAGAGGGAAATCTAAAGATTATTTATTTAAACAAAACTGATGGTGGAATTTAGTGTGTTGTGTTTTAGATTAGAGAAAAACTATTGAAAGGATTGACATTTGGTACAGACATTTAAGGTGCCCAGAGGATGAATCCTATGACTTCATCCCTTGATTTTGCATCCAACGCCACCAGTTGGTCATTTTTCTAAGTCAATGAAAAATCTCCAACTATGTATGGAGGATATATTTATTCATAATCCAAATAGAAAGTCCAAAGAGAAAACTAAGCAAGATAAAATTTAAAAACATTATTATTTTACTACGCTACTAGGAAAAATCATGCCATAATTGAATTTAAAAAGAAAAAGGAAACGTTGAAATGTAAAATGATTTATCTTTTGAATTTTCCATTTGGCTTTTCCATTTGGATTTTCCATTTGGATTTAACAGTTGGCCTTTCCACTTACATATGCCAAAAGCGGAGGCGTGGCCCAAAGGCTGGTGGGAGGGTCTGAAACGAAAGGGGTGCAGAGGCACCTTATGGGCAGCAGGGGGAGCAGACTGCTGGGAAACACAGTTGAGGAGCATCTGGCTGCAGCTTCCAGGCTGGCTTGGCCTCTTGTTTCACAATAGATGATAGAAACTGATGATGTAGGCTAAACACTCACGACATTTCATGCAACAACAGTGATGTTTTCATGTAGTTACTGTATTTGGGCCTGTGTACTTTTTCATTCATTTGATTTCCGATTTTGAAATGATATTCAAATTTGAAAAAGGGGTAATTTTAAACCTTGTTAATATTGATGACAATGTGTTCAAACTGGTTCAAACGGAAAACAAGCCATATTTCAGGAAATAAACTTGCCTATTGAGATACTTCCAGCTGACAGTGGGGTCTGTCAGCATCACTGGCCGGCCGGCAGGGAAGCGATACCGGCTGCCACCAGCTGGCTGTCACGTCAGACTGGAGCTTCATGAGTCAGACAACATCGGGGAAAATGTGCAATTGGCCATCAACTTTGGTAAAACTGGCCATATTCAAACTCTACACAGTTAATTTCTCGCATAAAAAAGTCTCAGAAGCGAATTTAGTGGTGAAATAGCAGACAAATATTGTAAAACGTTTCCAGTTGTTGGCTGCTGCTAATACGGCAAACTCCCGGTCTAGATTCTAGAATCAATTGTTTTTTTTTTACAATTTTTAAATTTCAACTTTGCTTTTTCAGTTTCCTTTTTTCTTTTTTAAATTGAATTATGGCATGATTTTTCCTTGTAGCGTAGTAAAATAATATTTTTTATTTGATCTCGCTTCATTTTCTCTTTGGACTTTCAATTTGAATTATGAATAAATATATCCTCCATACCTATGAGGTGGACTGGCACAACATTTGGTTCCGACATTCATGTTTCCCAGATGATGTATCCTAATGAAGGAGCGAAGGGTGGAGCTGACCATTGTCTATATACTGTATACGTTCCACCAAAACAAGTTCCTTCCCGAGGCTATTTTGCAAAGGCAGCGTGGCTCCGTCCGGAGCTCAGCGCCGCCCAAGACGATTGTGATTGGTTTAAAGACATGCCAATAAACCAGAGCACGTTTTTCTCCCATCCCGGAATGCTGTGTGGACTAGCCAGACCCTCCTCCGCGGCGCTGTGGAGGAAGGTCCGGCAATGTGAGACTAGGTGTGGACACTGAAGCAACCGAGGAGACAGACTAAGGAGACAGACTACTGAACAGAGATTAACATGTGGATTTATTCCACAAAAAAAAAACATAAGCCTAGTCACTTTTGAAATGTGTAAAGCACAAATGCTCTAAAAGCGGTACTTAACTCGCCTTGTTCTTTAAGGGGTTTCACGGACAGCAGATTCCTGAGTGCTCTTGCCGCTGTCCGTCCTCTCCAACACTCACCAACTCCACCGTCTCACGGCAGGACAGCGCACCAAACTCTGCCGACCGTGGCTGCGCCGTACTCTGTGGTGTCTTTGGCGGTGGCAGCCCACCTGCAGAACTGCTGGCTGGCGTGAGAGAAAACAATGTTGCAAGCGGGACCATGATGATTTTCCTTCTCTTCTCCTTCTCTCCCGTTTTCCCTTCCGCTCGTCTGTCTGCGCCGCTCCGTTTTACCCCTGCCGGTGTTGTGTCATAGACTGCTCCCCCGTTAATGTGTTTCCTCTTGCCTAAACCTAAACCAAACAGGGGAACAGACTTCTATTGATGTGCTCCGCCCCCTTTTTTTTTTTTTTTTACTAAGGCTGTGGCCAAATAACTGCATGTGTAACCAGACCCTTGGAGAGGCGTCGGCCAAATTGTATTTCAGGTCAAATGTCGCCAACGCCACCTTGGGACTGTCACCCAAAGAGTACTCAAATCTTGGGGTTCCAAACCCAATTTCTGACTTTAAACTACTTATTTTTCTTAAACCAGGGGTTCCCACAACCAGAGGCAAGTACACAATTAAAAGTCAGAGACGTAAATTCAAAAATCCAAAATATTGTATTGAAACAATCAGTAAAGAGGCACCTGGGTGGCACACCTGGTGGAGCGTGCGCCCCATGTACGGAGGCTCGGTCCTCGCCACAAGCGGCCACAGGTTCAGTTCCGACTCGTGGCCCTTTGCTGCATGTCATTGTCCCTCTCTCTTCCCCCTTTCATGTCTGGGCTGTCATGTCAAATAAAGGCCTAAAATGCCAAAAGAATAATCTTTAAAAAAAGAATCTGTAAAAATATATACAACACAATTAAATAAAGACACAAAATAAATGTTGGAAAATACTAATGCCTGGAATTTAAAACAACCACAAATAAAAGACACAAAATATACAAAAATGAAAACGATACTAAAAGTGACAGAGGAGCTACGGCCACACTCAACTGAAGGGGCACCTAAAAACAAGTGGCCTAAAACCTCACAAAACACAGCAAACAAAAAGAAAACAATAATAATCAATAAAACAGAACACAGCAAAGGCACTCATAAAAAACATGTACATAAGAGAAGAATTAGCCACTTACTTCCCACAACCCACTATTTCAATTTAGTAACATCCTCCAACAAAATGATAGAAGATACACAACAAGCCAAAATGAACATAAACAGTCTATTAAAACAATCAAAAGGTTGTATAATAAAAACCAGGCAAAACTCAATAAAACTTTTGCACAAGAAATCTAAACCGGCAAAAAGCAGCAGTGGCAGTCTCTCGGCTGTGTGCAGTGCTCCCAAACAGGATCAAACTCTCGGCCCCAAGTGGACTTTGGGTCTGGACCTCAACAAGTCGTCATAACTATGATGACGCAGGAGCAGCACAAGGACATCTCAAACCGGGAAGACCCTGCAGAGCGGAAGAGCAAGAATTGCTACCGGTATTCATATCCGGGGGACTGATCTGTGCACTCGCTGCATTGGCCGATTGTGTGGGCGCGCCAAATTACGTTCAACCATGTGTCCAGCTACTTTATGCAGCCCACATTAATGTATTGTGTGAATAGTTAACTTAATTTAATATCGTATGTGGCATTTTCTTTTGCGAGGTGCAAATGTTACACCAAAACGAGTTCCTTAACATTAGAAGTGCTGGAATTCCATAACTACTAGGATAGCCGTGAGCGGTAATTTTGACCGCCAGATTCCAAACTCTATAATCTCTCATGAAAAATACCTAATTGCGATATTGTATTGTATAGGTGTTGTGTTAGGATATCTCCAGAAAAATGTAATAACCCCAAAATGTACATTTTAATGAGTTTAATTCTACATTTGAGTAGTAATATGTGTTTCAATAATCCATATCATGGCATAGTAGGCCTAAACCGTAATTACTTCAGACATTCTTATCCCGAAAAATATGGTGTGGAAATTCATTCAATTTAACTCATAACAATTAAAAGTATGTTATTTGAACATTTAGCTATAACATAACCTGGCACTGCCTCCGTTTTGGTGTCTTCTGCGGTGCGCAGCACTGCTTGGACCGTGCACCGCTGCCCTTTTCTCCTCCATAAACTCCGCTCTCAGCTCCTCTGCCAGAAGTTGCATGAACTTCCTCTGGACAATTATTTTACTGCTGGTGCAGTCCTTGGAGAGGATGTGTTCAATGATTTCAGCCAGTTGTAGCATGTATAAAGTTATATGAACATGTAGACAGCCTCCGGCCGTCTACGTGTACCGCGACTTTCACAGAGCGAGCGCCCGGTACTTTCCTTCTGATTCAGAACAGAGTCCATCCACGCCGTAGCCTACGTTACCGACCCTGGCTTCACCTTCGGCCCATCGGTGATGCCCACACTTGTTACTCGAGACCGCTAGTTACATTTCTCTGACAGACACGATGGTAGTTACTAAGCAACCAAGATGCATCTTCAACCGCACAAAAGATTAAAAACAATACCGCTACATACACTACAAAATGACCGTCATGGCCGTCCTAGTGTTAACCGAGACTATTTTGCAGAGCCAACGTCGCTGCCGCCCAAGACCATTGTGATTGGTTTAAAGAAACAACAACCCCTGACCATTTACTCTCCTATCCCGGAATACTGTTTGGACAAGCCAGACCTTCCTTCACAGCGCTGTGGAGATAGGTCTGGTAATCCCCAGCAGAGCTAGAGAGCTGTTCGTTTCTGTTGTCTGCTTCACTATCTATTCCTGTTTGTATTCTTCCATTCTATTTTTCTGTATTATGGTTATTGATATTTTCCCACCGAAAACAAACTCTATAACATATTCAAGTGCAATTGTCCAGCTGGGTTTTTAACAGTTTATTTATCATTATCGTTTGATCGATGCCAGTCTAAGGAGGCCTGTGGTAGACAGAGATGTGGCTTGTGTGTATGTGTGTGTGCGTTATTTGGCCTGTGAGGGCAAGTGTGTGGATTTTACTGCTGTTTTATAGTCCATTACCAGCCCATTACTGCAGCCTCATGGCCCCATTCTCTTCTTTTTATTCTGTTTCTCTTTATGGTGTTATGTAGCTAAATAATGATAGCAGAAGGGGCATCAGTACTAGCAGGGCTGCTGCACACTCAAAAACACAGGCAGGCAGTTTTTGGCAGGAGAGACAGCTAACACCATTCAACCTGCGTTTTCCACCCAACTGTCAAGCTGTCCAGCCTGAAACTTTTGAAAGGTCTGAACTAGGTTTGTTTCCACCCATTTGCTTGATGCAGATAAGTAAGCTGCCTGAGCCACGGTATGTCTGGCAGAAAATGGAAAAGTCTTTTGAGAACTGAGTTCTTATTGGTCAAGCTGTTTTCATTCCTTAGTGACATCCAGCATTGGTCATATCATAAGATGGTAGAAGCAGTCCATTTATAGACAAATGTTTCCTTACTGCCTTTGCGATTTCGCAAGAAAAATCAATTAGTGGATTATCTATTTGTTATTGTATTTAGGATGGTAGCAGAATGACAATATAGAGATAACTTTATTATATATTTAAATATAGACCTCTACTCCAACCACTCCCAGCTACCAACCTCATATTTATTTGTATCTATATATGCCCAGGACAGTGGGAATCTTACATTGTATGCTAAGTGATAAAGACCACCCTTATTTCTAGGCATAGCCAGTTTCTTTCGGTTTATTCTAGGTTTCTTGTCTCGCCATTTCATGCCTTCTAAAGATGGGGAAACAACAATCACTTTTACAATGCACACCAGTACTGGCCATGCATCCATGATGGAAACCATACATGGAGAACCAGCACATGGACCATTTTTTGGAGGTGGTTCACACTAACCTTTCAACATTCAACAACAAAAGCATTTAGTAGCGGTTAAAGTTAATAAAATAAACAAATGAATAATTACAACCCTCCTTTTACTACAAAGTCTTTACAACATTCAAAGGAATAATCCACAGAAACTCTGTTGCACTTGGCCACAGCTATTCTACTCCCAACACTGCTTTAACTATTGTTCAGTATTATATAGACTTTCGATTAGGTTCAAACTTGATAACTGACCTAAAGCAATACCCAACCCAAAAATCGTCAAAATGTCAGAAGAAAACCTCTTAAACCACTTGTAATCCATCTCTGTGCTGTTCATATGTCTGTTTCAAACTGCTGCTGCATAGCTGCGGATATATGTGAATGAAAAAGTGCCACAATAAGCGTATGGTTGTTTGGAACATACTGCATGTACATAATAATGGCTGACAAGTGTGGGAGAATTGACAAGACGTTTCTGTAGTTTCGATATATTTTGACTCGTTCTTTGCCAAGACTCTGTCTTGTCGCTGAATTACCAGATGTTCAGACCGAGAAACAGCCCTACTTTAAAAATATATATTCTTGGAGACTTGTTGTTTCAGGTAGTGGGTCTATTTTGTCCCTAATGGTTCTTCGCTATTGGTGAACCCCATCAAGTCTCTGGCTCAGCACCCATCTCCCTCTTTTACTCAGCCACCTAGAGGCTGACATCTCACGCCTAGATTACTGCAGCTCCCTCCTTGCTGGTCTGCCTGCTAGTACCATCCGATCTCTGCGGCTCATCCAGAATGCCGCAGCTCGACTGGTCTTCTTTCACACTACACCGCTCCTCCACTTCCTTCACTGGCTACCAGTTGCTGCCCGCATTCGCTTCAAGACACTAGTACTTGTGTACCGTGCTGCGAACGGATCAGGCCCAGCTCACATCCGGGACAAACCTTACACCCCAGCCCGTCCACACCGCTCTGCGTTGGCCAATCTGCTTACTGCTCCCTCTCTGCGAGGGACACCCAATCACTCAACGAAATCCCGACTGTTTGATATCCTTTGCTCCTAAAATGGTGGAACAAGTTCTCCATTGACATCAGGACAGCTGAAATTCTAATAATCTTCCGCCGCAGGCTAAAAACACATATTTTCCGATTGCACCTTGGCTAAACCAACCTCCAAAAAAAAAAAAAAACACTTACCCGTTGCACTTAATGTGTGGCTGTTTGTAGTTTGGCTTAATTTGAAGCTAATGTACGTGCACTTGATTCTTGCTGTCCGGAGTTTCTACCTTCATGGTTGAATGCACTTAATGGAAGCCGCCTTGGATAAAAGTGGCAGATAAATGACATGTAATGTAATGTAATGTAATGTAATGCAATGCAATGCATCGGCTGCACCCCGATGCTCCAAACAATGAGATGAATAAGACGAGGAGGATGACCATGAGGAACAAGACCCAGCTTCCCCTCTTCAGGGACGCAGTGTTACCTTGTCGTCAACCTGCCTTGCCTCTTTACTTTGGCCGCAGAGTGCATGGATGCCCCTTTTCCCCCAGGTCACGTGCCAGTTAGTGATGGCCATTTTCTGAGCCCACTAGATGGCGCTCTCTGTTCAACAAAGGGTTGAAAGCACACTAAATTGCCATTCCGTGAGCCAAAAGCACAATCTAGTGGGCTCAGAAAAAAAGAAAATGTTTCACGAAGCTTCATGAAGCTTCATTACAAGCTACGTGTCAGCTGCCCACCCATCTCACACTACGCCCAGTGGGAGCGGGAACACCCCACTGTCAGCTAAACCACCTGCTGTTGCCTACGCCCACATACTGCACTGCCGATGGCTGGCAGTGGGACAAGCTCGGCACCAGATATTATAGAATTACATTATATCACATATAATTTTATCTGTCTATTTTATGTTTTTTTTCCTATATTCTTTTTTTATACATATTGTATGAGCATTGTTGGAGGCAGCCTGAGAGAACAAATGCTTCACTGGATTGTTTTTCAATTCAATTCAATTCAATTTTATTTATAGTATCAAATCATAACACAAGTTATCTCGAGACACTTTACAGATAGAGTAGGTCTTATGGTTAGGGTTCATGTGTCATGCGTTCATGACAGTGTCATGTCACTCTTATGTAGATACCTTCAAGTAAAGTGTTACCGAAACGTTCAACTAGAGAGGGCACTGAGACGCTACTTTTCAGCCTGGTGTTGTTACTCTAAAGAAATCTCATCACAGCTAGCTGCTGCATCAAGCCTTTTTAATTCCAGTTCTTACAGGGTTAAAGACATCAAATGATATCATTAAATCATGTGCTCTTAACCACTTCAAACATGCTACACAGCTGAAAACTGGCCTCCTGTGCAACCCGCAACATGGGGGAAACATGCAGTGAATCTACAAAGGCTGTTTCCTCTTGATTTTAAATGGAACAGCTCCAGGTTGTGTCTGTGTGTGTCATTATGAAGCATCTGTTCAACAAACAAGAAACAAAATGGAAGAGCAGCTATAATCTGCCTGGCCTGGGTGCAATCCATCAACACGCATCATGAACTGTGTGTGTGCATGTGCTCGTATTTCCTGGTGACGGTGGCGGGGGTGTGTGTCTCAGAAGTGATTAGGGAGTGTTTTCAGCTCTCAGACATGTCATGAAAGAGAGAAGTCAAACGACGCTCCTCAACACCCACACACACTCAGCGCAGCCCAGCACAGTTTGACCCCAGTCTGTTGTCATCAGGATAGCTTGCTAATTAGGAAGAGCTTCTCTTACACTGACAGACACACACACACACACACACACACCCACACACTGACAGCTTGCCATTGTCTCCCTACCCGAGAGTCTCATAAGGGGCCTGTGTATGTATATATGTGTGTGTGTGTGTGTGTGTCAGAGCACTGTTGTGTGACAATTTCGGTTCTAATGTCAAAGAGCTGTCTTCTGCTGTGAAGGGCCCGAGAGGTGATTTGTCTACTTCAACTTTTGTGTGTGTGTGTGTGTGTGTGTGTGTGTATGTGTGTGTGTGTGTGTGTGTGTATGTATGTGTGTGTGTGTGTGTGTGTGTGTGTGTGTGTGTGTGTGTGTGTGTGTAAAGATGTACATCTATACATATATCTATGTATGGCAAACAAACTTTAATAGAACAAATTGTGGACTAAAATACAAAAACCTTTATTATTAGCATTTAGCTCAAAGCGCCGCTGTGCTTGAATACTACTTATGTCCAACTGAAGCTCCATGAATCATTTTCTTTATTTTCTGAGCCTACTAGATGTCTCTCTCCGTTCAACAAAGGGTTGAAAACACACTGAATTGCCATTCCTTGAGACTTTTTCTTTAAACCAAGAGCGCCATCTGGTTTGGCTATCTCCATGACAACTAAGCAAGCTCAATCTGCTTAAGACTGAGATGTGGTATGGAAAAAGCCATGAGTCGGCCTTGAGTTGAGATTTATTTTTTATTTTATGTCGTAACATTTTATTTTTTAAATTATTATTTCGATTTTTTATTTTTTATTTTTATTTTCAACAATCCCCTTTAAGGTGCTGTAGGTAGGATTGCGAATATCCAGGACTTAGCCAAAAAATGTTAACATCGACAACTTCTCAGTCCCTCCCCCCTTTCTGCTAAAGCCCAAAAAGGTCTACTAAGCCCCTCCCCCCACAAGGGAGAATGAACGTGTGTGCATGAGCAGTGATTGACCTGGCTCTGATTGGTGCATCTGAACAGGGAGCGGTGGATTTTTGCAAATCACACTACAGGCTGTAGGTGGTGCCAGAGGAGTCGGATTTCTTTTTTAAATTACCTACTTCATGTAGTTCTACTCGAATATAGGGTCAGTTTCAGCAAATATGACAGAAAGTTAGTTTTATAAGTCTTACCTACTGCACCTTTAAACTATACACTTTCAAATTTCTGTAAACTTTAAAAATTAGAGAAGAAACCAATTGAAGAACAGAAGCTGACAAAAGAAAGGACGGCGTGATGAAAAGATGATGAATGAGAAAATATTAACGAAATCCCACTATCTGTCGCCCCTCCTGTTCCTCTCACTCTCATTCTGTCTCTTTGAGCAAATTAACGTCTTCATCGTTTATATAATAAACTGTTGTACAGCTGTTCTGAGGCTCCTCGTGGGAAAACAGGGAGGCAAATAATCTTTGAAAGAAACTGAACTGACAAAGTGAATGAGAGAGCCTGTTTGTGTGTGTGTGTTTGTGTTTAAGTGTGTAAATGAGACTGAATTAGAACTACAGAAAGCGAACGAGCCTCATCCATATTAATAAACTGCAGGTCTCCCGTCCCACTCCTGGGACCAATACCGGCTCTCGCTCTAATAGATCACACACTCTATCTTTGATCGCATGGCTGTTTGTTTTCATAATTACCCCAAATTTAACTCTGTGATATTTCAGCTTCATGGCATTTGCTTGGCATTTCAACTTAATTATGGCATCGCCTGTATCTTCTGCTGGTGGACAGTCACGACGGGCCAACCTGTGTGTCCCCAACACATTTCATTGTGGTTGATACTAGTTTCTTGAGTCCCATGAGACTTTGGTGTCTGAGAGTTGCATAACTCAATTCAAGTCAATGTTATTTACATAGCCCAGGCCCGTAGCCAGCCTAGTGGAAGGAGGGGTTCTTTTTTTTCAAAAAGTGGACCTATTTGCAGTTTTTCCCTCATTTTGTATTTAATGACGAGGTTCTTTCGAAACCACCAGAACCCCTCTGTCTATGCGCCTGTAGCCCAATATCACAATTTTGCTTCAAGGGGCTTTATAGCTAGCCTGGTTGACACCAGACCCTTCTGAGTTGTAACTGAGAGTGGGTCGAATGGGTTGAATGGGTTCTTGGCCAGATTGACTTGCAGAGCAAATCTCAAATTTGCCAGAAGTTCGTCAGGGTTTTCCCAGGCTACTTTATAGCTATATTAGACTGATACATCTGTGTACTGCAAAAATACTGCTACTAAAAATATGTTGTATAGATCGATAAAGTGTGTGACTGAGTTATTTTTTTGGGACTAGATATTTACGTATTCACAGCTGCAGATGTATCGTTGAACGGAGCGAGTGTTAGTGGGCCTGTCACTTTAAGGCAGTGTTGCATTATAGGTTGGTAGTTCCTTAGAAGTTGCAATAATCACCATTTTACATCAGCAATGGATCGAATGATGATGGCATGTAAAGGTTATGTAATACTGATGAACCCACAGAGAATTATCACCTAGCTCTGCAGGTGCCCTGATCTCTCTAAAGCGCCAAGCATGTTTTCAGCTTATTGTTTTGGCGCCCAACTTCACTGTTTTGGTTCACTCTCACTGCTCTCATCCATCTTGTTTCCAGCAGCAGCGGGCAGCCGTTTTTTAAGAGAAAAAGCTCTGGTAATCCCACTGTACACTACCTGTGCAAAATTCGTCTATATCCAAGACGTTCCACTTCTGGGATTGCTCCGGTGCTGCAGGAAATTCCGCCGGATGCATGTCTTTTCGCCGATGACTGTTTCCTTCTGCTTTCTTTGTGTTGGAATTTTAAACTCCGGTGGATTTCTGAGGACTATGGTTAACTGCTCCTCAGATCTCTGCAGGGTAAATCCAGACAGCTAGATAGCTAGCGAGGCATATTTGATAGACGTCTTTTACTGTTGCGTATGCCTCTGTCTTTTATGGGAGTAACTTTACTCCTATAAGGTAGGAGGACTTCATTCACCTTTATCATTCTCATCAGTAGATGTAATTCTCATCACAGCTGAGCTTCCACCTGTCCTGAGCACGGTTCTAATCAACCTGGAAAACACCTGTGTGAGTGTGCAGGATCTTTAAAGGAGATCTATCAGGGGAGATTCTGGGATCAGACCTTTAGGGGGACTCAGCCCATAACTTGAATGTGACACGGATATCAGTCCCTCCAGGATTTTGCAAAAATTCACACAAATTCAACCAATCACCGTGAATTTGGTGCGACTCGCAATTTTGATCAATCACCCCAACTTTATCCGCTAATTTGACCAATAACTGGAGTTTTCCGCGCCTTCAACCAATCACAGCAGTCCCACGTGCCAGACTTTGCGTCAGTATGTGACTCTGAGGACGCAACTCTGAGAGCCACTGACCAAGCGGGAGTGAGACACGTACGTCGCCAAATTCATTTCCTTGTTTCTGATATGAAGACTCGAACATCACACATTTACCAACAACACGTACAGCGAAAGACCGTGCAAAACATTTCAGACCGTCCTGCCAACGTGTATACGTTTTAACACCAATGTACTGTACAGGCCAAAAGTTTGGACACACCTTCTCATTCAATGCGTTTTTTTATTTATTTTCATGACTATTTACATTGTAGATTCTCACAAAAGGCATCAAAACTATGAATGAACATATATGGAATTATGTACTTAACAAAAAAGTGTGAAATAACTGAAAACATGTCTTATATTTTAGATTCTTCAAAGTAGCCACCCTTTGCTTTTTTATTAATAAGGGAAAAAATTCCACTAATTAACCCTGACAAAGCACACCTGTGAAGTGAAAACCATTTCAGGTGACTACCTCATGAAGCTCATTGAGAGAACACCAAGGGTTTGCAGAGTTATCAAAAAAAGCAAAGGGTGGCTACTTTGAGGAATCTAAAATATAAGACATGTTTTCAGTTATTTTTTTGTTAAGTACATAATTCCAAATGTGTTCATTCATAGTTTTGATGCCTTCAGTGAGACTCTACAATGTAAATAGTCATGAAAATAAATAAAAAAACGCATTGAATGAGAAGGTGTGTCCAAACTTTTGGCCTGTACTGTACGCTGTAGCGTTTTTTTCACTCTAAAGTCGCTGAAAGCTGCTGCTGTTTGAATCCTGTCGGCTCTCTGCAGTGGGCGGGGATGCTGCTGCTCAGTTCCGCGCGCGCAGACACACAAACACACACGGTGGATGCTGGAAAAACTGCAGATGAGACGTACAAGATGACCTAAATTGAGGACAGCTACGCTCGTTATTGTAATTGCAATGATAAGTTAAAGTCCATTAAGTGCTTTATCAAACCGTATGAATGGGTGTCCCAGGCCAGGATAGGAAATTGACTAACAATGTAAAGATCAACAAGCCACTGACAGACATGTTCAAATTTGATTCAATCAATAAAGTATTTATTGTCTTAAATCCACCAGCCGTTTTCATATTATACCAACATTTGCAGCATCCTGAGCCTTTTTGGTAAGGTTACTAGGAAACAAGTTTCCTTTTTTCCTTTTCTGAGCTCGCTACTGAACAACAACGTCAGCTAACGTTTTTTGAAACTATTAACACTATGATGGAACTCAATCTGACACTTTATAAATCGCAGTAATAATGACCAATTTGACACAATGTTCTAACATTCAGCTTGAGCCCCCTAAAAATCGCCCATGAGATCTATGATGCTTTTTCTTATTTTCTGTAATATCTATAATGTTTAAATCTTGGATTTTCATATTTAAGATAGCCAAAAGCTTCAAATGGTGTGGTAATCTTATGTAAAAGTAATCCCTGTGAGCAAAAAAACCTTCTGACCACTGGCTCGAACTGTATTTTCAGGTCGCCTCAAACTGGCTTCAGTCTGGCCGGATATCTTTATATGGTCATCTGCTACATGTAGCTACATGCTAACCTCAGGCAAACCTGTAACCTTGGTGGCAGATGTTGTTAATTTCTACACAATTTCAGATCACATTCTTGCTGGAACATGTTTTATTCCTTAGTTTTTTGTCTATAAAAAAGTAAAAAGTGCTGCTAGACTCCATTGAAGTAAATCCACTGCAGTAGTAACGTTAGCTGCATGCTAACACCAGAGAAAGCTGTAGGCTGCATGCTAACACCCGAGAAAGCTGTAGACTTAGGTTGCTGATGTTAAATTCTCCACAATTTCAGATCACATTCCTGCTGGAACATGTCCAATGGTGTAGTTTTTGATTTAGAAAGCCTTTATTGTAGAGGTTTACTTCTCGACGCAGCGGCCGCGGGTTCGACTCCGACCTGCGGCCTTTTGCTGCATGTCATTCCCCCTCTCTCTCTCCTTTCATGTCTTCATCTGTCCTGTGAAAATAAAGGCCTAAAACAGGCGCTTCAACAGAGCGTCTCACACAAAGGGTGAACACAGGTGCAGCAACCATGGTATAAAAAAATATAGTTTTTTTTACCACATAAGCGTGTAAACATGTTCTTGTAGAAAAACTAAATATAACAATGGACCTGAAAATTAGCATAATTACGTCCCCTTTAAAGTCCATGACGTGTAGCTTCAAAATAGTAGCTCTACTGAAGTGAAATGTAGAATGCCATTTGATTCACTGTGGTCAGAGGTGGGTAGTAAAAGTACTGTTACTTCAGAAAGTCTGAAAAAAAAGTCTTTTACTCAAGTAAAAATAAAAAGTAGTCATCCAAATAATTACTTGAGTAAGAGTAAAAAAGTACTTGGTGAAAAAACTGTTGAGTAACATCTGATTTATTTTTTAACACAAGCATTCAATCAGACGGACAAAAATACTAAATAATCATCTTTAGGCAAATTATAGTTCATCCAATCAATAAAATAAATGAAAATGAATTAATTAATTACAAAATAGCTTAAATTAAAATAATCCACGCGGAGGGTATAAAAACAATGACGCGTAGCATACCAAAGAGGTAAAAAGAAAAGTAACGAGCTCATTGTAGCCTAATGTAGCGGAGTAAGAGTACAGTTTCTTCTTCACAAATCTACTCAAGTAAAAGTAAAAAGTATATTGATTTCAAACTACTCCTAGAAGTATAATTCTTTCAAAAACTTACTCGAGTAAATGTAACAGAGTAAATGTAACTCGTTACTACCCACCTCTGACTGTGGTACTCTCATTTCTATTCCTAATTCATTAAGTGTTTTTATGACCCGATGGTGCTCTTTGCTAAATTTGTTTAATAATTCACAACAAGCAATTACAACTTGCTGAAGAGGGCCTCGCAATTTAACTGAAGATTTTTAGGACACGCTGTGGTGTTGGGAAAAGACAGTGTTGAGAGATTAAGAGAAGAACCGATACCTTCAGGATAAAGGATATATGGATTTAAAAAAACAGTGATCCTGTGCCATGGTAAAACTCAAGATGCGGATCTTTACTACATCTGCAGGCGCAAAAGAAACACGTCTGATCACCTTGCCAAAGTCGTGTCCAGTGCGGACGAAGCGAAACCAAATATTTGAGGAGCTTCATTCCAGACATTTCGGTGGGCACCGGAGTGGAGAAAACCCACAGTGCAATTATAAACTGCTACTATTGGCCTGGCATAGTGGATGACATTCACAAGTGGGTGAGTCGGTATCTTCAAAATAATGAGGTGGACCCTGGGTGGAACACACATTCAGGTTCAATAGCGGAGCACAACGGAGTGAAATGTCTATTTTTGCAAATGTAGACGGTCTGTCTCTGAATGTAACACTAACAGGCCAACCTGGGGGAGTTCATGATGACTATGCCTGCTGATACTGTATGCTCAAAGGCCTGCTTTTAGTTTTCACTTCATTTGCAACATATTGGTCATCATTTTGAAATTGCATTGTCTGTTTAGATTGCCCAGTGTCCACAGTGCCAGTCTGAGAGAGCCAATATTAAAGAAAAGACAGAATATAATCCAATAGAGGTAAAAGAAACAATGGCATCAGCAGTGATATAATGATCATGTCATCTTTTATTTCCTTCCAGGTAACGGAGCCTCTCAAACTTGTTGGGATGGACTCGGTAGGTAAACTCACTCTAACAGATAGTGGAAACCAGTACATGTGTGTCATCAGAGCCGTCGCAGGGGGGCTGCAAGGCCCTGTGCGAATTTTACATGCATGGGGACCGCCGTTATTCAGACAGCTATAAAGTCATATCTGTGTGTGTGTGTGTGTGTGTTCTTGTGTGCACCAAAATAAATCGGATGAAAGGCATTGTCACAAAGATAGTTGTATATGTATTTTGGTGTTGAGAGATCAGGGACTATTTAGCAGTCAGAATAATAGGCCGTCTGACCTACGGCATGGAAGCTCAGCTGCATGTCACTTTATATTCTTGCTATAGCTATATAACAGTATAGCATCCGACTTACCATGCTGAATAAAGTGAAGTCTAGCGTGCAAACTCAGCAATAAAGTCTTTGTAGTCCAGCTTTTGCGAAATCGGTCGCGCTGTCGTGTAGCAGACACTGTTTCTCCCGTCTCCTTAGTCCTTGCTCGCACTTTCGCAGAGCGCACTCATAAAGAAATGTTTTTTGAGGGATTTTTTGACCAATCGGAATTTCATTTTAGAGCACATTGAGTCAAGAACAGGCATAAAAAATATTGAATGTAAAAAAAAAAGGAACTATTGGTTGGCACAACCCATGCGATGGTTCTGTGTGTCATGGTTGGGTATTTCACCAAATGGGCCTGCCCACTAAAGAGCAAAACGACAGATGAGGTGACCGGTTTTATTCTTGATTTCTTTTACTAATTTGGTGCCCCTAAAAGACTGCTAACAGACCAGGGCTCATAGTTTCGCAACAAGTTACAGTAAAACTACACTATTAGTCTCCGGTATGTAACTGTTGCTGTGCTGACTTCTTTTCATTTTAAGATCGAATATGGCTTGTGTGAGAGTCTGGGCATCAAAAGAAGCCTGCGCTCCCCCTACTATCCACAGAACAATGGCCTTGTGGAGTAATTTAACGGCACAACACAGGAGATATAGTTTGTTTTCAATGATTGAATGAATTTTAGCTCTTATAAAATAATCTATTCTGATTTTGTGTTCCTATCAGAAGAGGTAATCTGAAATGGTACTTGCTTTATCATACCAAAGAACTCAAAGGCTCTCCTGCCTCCTCATTCCTGTTCTTCAATTTTGCATTTTGAGGTCCTTGAACAAACTCGTGGCAGATCACCCCAAACGTTGAGTTATGAAGTTATTATTTGATGTCTGGGAGGGAGGAGAGCTATTCTTTAAAGGTGCTAAAGGGAGTACGAAGCAAGATTCTCTAATGTTCTTATCCTTTTAAAATATTCAGCCCCCATTTCAACTGCGATTTTTGGCAGCAAACTCAACAACCTGGTGCTCAAATAAGAGATGTCCGGAGGCCTAAAAAAGCAGGACTCCAAATTCATAGAGGTTGAAGATACTAGACCAACCGTGTACATTACATTGCCTCAGCACCCGGTGAAGGACAATCAACAATCAGTGCAGCTGCAGGACAGTCAGCAATCAGTATGACCTGACACCATCCAGGAGGAAATGACAGAAATTAGTCTTATGAAGGGGCTCCTTGGTTTAAAAAACCCTTTGGACACTTTTGCATAGCAGCAAAGTCACTGATGCAGGTAATACAGTAACTGTAACCTCCTAATTGGAATTCAGGCATTGTTAATATTACAGGTATTATCTGAGAGAGAGAGAGAGAGAGAGAGAGAGAGAGAGAGAGTTACACTGTTTTTTTCTGTTGCCACTGGATGTGATTGGCTATTTGCCAAATACCGTTGTCGTCATTGGCGCGTAGTTGGCAGAAGTTAGTATTTCTTGTAAAGAATATAGTGACTGCGGTCACCATGAGCGATGTGGATTATCTTCTACAGCACAAAGTCTACCTTTTGGGGGAAGAAAAAAAAAAAAAACTTATACAGATTAAACACATCTGTGCCCACCAGCTGAGACATATTGTACCGCTGGTAAAAGATAATCCAGGAAAACATGGCTAACTGCTAGCTTGTCAGAGAAATCCCTTTTTAAGCTTCCCATGTGTGTTATTAGCAGGGGAAGGAACCTGGTCAAAAAAACAGGCTTTCAGGATCTCAAGCATCTTTCTGAGAGGATTACCATAAATGAAAGCAGCAGGACACAAGGTAAAATTAGGCTTGCTAAGCAGAGAGAAAAACATAACCGCTACATGTTAGTTGCCTTTCCATACCATCTGTATTTTCTTGTGAGTTTTTGCATTTTAAGGTATGTATCTATTGATGACTTTGTGTTCTCTACTGTATTAAATGTAAGTGTTGAGTTAATGTATTTAAAAAAGGGTCCATCTGGGTCGTGCATTGCAAATTAGCTTAGGCTATAAATGCTGTGGTGTGTGGCAAAGGTCTACGCTACATACTTGTCCCTATAAAAATAAACATAAAAAAGTAATTCTATAATTCTAAATATTTGAATTAAACGTACATCATGTTGTAGCACAATTTGCCCAATTTTCCTTTCAGTCAAATATGTCAAATATATAATTAGCTTAACTGCGGTGGGAATTGGTCTGACAATACAATTATTTATTACAATTAATAATACAATAATGACCCTAACACAATTATTATTATTATTAAAATTATATGTTTCTACGACAGTAATGTGCTAAGTTATCCTGCAATGCGCCAAAATAGAATTTTTTTACTTTCTTGTATTTCTCTTTACACAAAGATGCATTAATTTAGAGTACCCATATTTTATTGTGACCCCCTAACCCAGCGGTTCTCAAAGTGTGGGGCGCGCCCCACTGGTGGGGAATAGACACGTGACAGGTGGGGCGCGCCAAACGGGAGGAAATTTTCCTTTTAATGCCTTTATACAGTAGCTTTATCCAGACATCCCAACACCCAGGCAAGACCGCGCATTAGACTAGAGACTAGAGCTGCAAGTAAACCAGGGTTCTCAAGTGTCACACATTTAAGGAGGTACTTCCGAAAAAACTTGAGCCCTGAGTAAACGCTGAACTGAGCTGTGTGTTTTCAGTGTTAAACACAGCTCCAGCTATTCATGCACGACTGTTGTTGTTGATCTACAGAGGTGGAAGACAGATCATGTATTGCAGTAAAAGTAGAAAAAAAACAGTGTAGACTTACAAATTACTTGTCAGTTACAAGTCCTGCATTCAACATTGTTCTTAAGTAATAGTACAAAAATATTATCAAATATACTGTACTTAAAGTACCAAAAGTAAAAGTGCTCATTATGCAGTGTAATAAAAGTGCTCATTTTGCAGTGTAATATATCTTATTTTATTGGATTATATTATATTATTATGCCACATCATATCTCTGTGAGATGGGCTTTTCAGCTGTTGCATCATTGAAAACAAAGTACAGATCTCAGCTGAACATTGAGCATGACTTAAGAGTGGCAGTATCAAGTCTGCCACCCCGCTTTGAGAAATTGTGCAATGCAAAACAGGCTCATTGCAGCCACTAATGCAGGGATAAATAGACCTGTCTTGCCAAATGGATTTCTCTTCTTTTCTTTTTTTTAACAGATTGCAAAGTGGCACTTTTATTTATTTTCTATTTTTGAACTTAATACAAATTTTGACACAGCTGCACAATTTTTTAACTTGCTGTTATTGGATGTAGATCATTAGTTTGTATTTAGATACAAATTGTTACTATACTGATACTACTGGAACATTTTAAGCTTGTTGCATATTTCATTAGCATCTTTTGGGGCGATGGGGGCAGGTGGGGCTTGAAAATTCAGCCTTGTCCAAAGTGGGGAGTGACCGAAAAAGTTTGAGAACCACTGCCCTAACCCTAACAAAACCGAATACCGATTTTATTTTTCCGTCAGACACAATCAAAAATGTACGTTGCACAAGAACAAAAAAGTTTGTGGCATTGCGTCCCCAGATACCAAAGCTGAAGTGTAGTGTACTGTAGTTCTTCCGTACACCAGTGACGTCACTGTAGCTGCAGCTGGCTAAGCCCCATAGAACATTGGAAAGAACTGCAGAAAGAACTGCAGTCTTATTTTACACTAACCCAGATAGATAGAGATAATGTTGAAAAATGCCAAATTGTCAATTTAAGTAAAACTAGTTACATTTTTTAATTCAGTCACTTGTTTAGAACATCTACCTGCGTTAAAACTAATTCCAAGTAGCCTTGAACAACTGATGGTGCACAAACATGTATTTGTTGTTTATTTGCAGGTCACCATGGAACATCCCTGGGCATTTCCTGCAAACATAAAGAACAAAGAAATACATATTTTATAATAACGGGCAGTGTTGGGAAGGATACTTCCAAAACGTATTTCGTTACAGAATACAGAATACATGCCCACAAATGTAATTTGTAACGTATTCCGTTACGTTACTCAATCTGAGTAACGTATTCTGAATACTTGGATTACTTCAGGATTACTTCTACATTGAATTGCGTTTTATAAGTGTAGGAATGCGACCATCACATCCAGTTTACTAAACAGGCATATTATGGTGTGTTCTTTTTATTCCAACTGGCTGAATGTGTACCTGAACAAACAGATAGATTATTGTATTGGTAGTTCCGAACTGCATACTACAAAAATCTAACTGCGGTCTGAGCTACCACGAGCTAATTTTAGCTAACGTTAGCTAGCATGTCAAACGGGGCTAGTCAGTCTTTAAGGCTCTGGAGCTAGTAAATCAGCACGTATACGTATAGGAGAATGGAAAGTCCCACGTCAATGTTAAAATAGCAAGGTGACCAGTAAAACTACAGCAGACGACTACCCTTGGCTAATTAAAAAATAACTTACTTTAAGATGCTTCTTCAGGTTGGAGGTGGAGTAATTTGGACGCTGAAAGGAGGTTGGTTGCTGGCAAGCAGAGGCTGCACGGCACAGTTAGCTATATTTCGTTCTCCCTGTTCGTTCTTTAACGTGAAATGCTGTTTGAATTTCCAAGATAGAAACTTATTCCTGCCCTGGCTCTGTCGTGCCGGTTCCGACTCCATTGTGACTGATCACGAGCTATTTTTTGTCTATTTCATATCGGGGCTTCTGGAAAATGCGATAGAGTTGCCTTTTATTCAGAGTGAATTAAACTTGTGAAACAGAGAAGTATCGTCAGGTAATCCATTGATTTTAACAATGTAACTGTATTCTAAATACCAACTTTTAAATTGTAACTGTAACGGAATACAGTTACTCATAATTTGTATTCTGAATACGTAACGCCGTTACATGTATTCCGTTACTCCCCAACACTGATAACGGGACATAAATAACTCCATGTTGCTATCGTCACTCCCCTGTCTCCATCAACCCTACCCTGGCTAGCACCAAAGATAGGCTGGCATGATAAAGTAAGCCTTCACTGATACTTTCTGATCTTCTTTTCTGATACAGTATATAGGTCTAACAGATGATATACAAATATACATAACCTTAAAAATATAAACAACACTTCTGTATTTTTTTACTTGCCAGTAACTTTTACTATTTTAACTTTGGCAAACTGGGCCAATCGGGCTGATTTTCAGCTGTGCACTCAGTATGTTCCTGACTTCCATGTTACAAGAGAAAATGTCCATGTTTCAACTGTCTCCCTTTATCTCGTCTCGTTTAGATTATTGTAAGTAAGTCTTTTTACATGTTTGAACAAGAAAGAGCTTTTCCGTCTGCAGGCTGTTCAGAACTCTGCTGCGAGGCTTTTAACTCACACAAGCAAAAGGGTGCACATCACACCTGTTTTTGCATCACTTTGCTGGTTACCAGTTCATTTTAGAATTAATTTTAGAGCCTTGCACGGACAAGCTCCTCCTTATATGTCTGACTTGATACAGCGTCACACTTCTTCCCGGTTTCTGAGGTCATCAGGTCAGATGTTGTTAGTGGTCCCCGCACTCATTTTAAAAATGTATCTTTTTTGTTCAAATGCTGTTGATTCTTTTAAAAAGCAGTTGAAGACCAGGGCTTTTATGGCTGTCTGATTTTATGTACCTTTGTTTTCCTTGTATTCTTATGTCTTTGATTTATCATATTCAAAATTATTGTAAAGCACTTTAGTGAGTTTGACTGAGTTTTATCTGTGGAAAGTGTTATATAAATAAACTTTACTTACTTACTCAAAGGAGGAGTATTAAAAAATAACATACTGGGCCCTATCTTGCACCCGGCGTAGCGCAAAGCCTGACGCAAGTGTCTTTGCTAGTGTAAGACCGACGCAGTTGTCAATTTCCCGTCCAGCGCCCGCATTGTTTAAATAGCAAATACACCTGCACCCATCTGTGCGCCCATGGGCGTGCTGGTCTTACAGGGAGGTGTGTTCAGGTGCATTCTTGGCGTATTGCTATATTGAGGCAGCGGGAAGTGATCGCGCCATTGACCAACAAAAACCTCATCAAAAGTCAATAACGCAGCATTTCATTGTTATTTTAACAGCAAATTAGTCAAATGCGCCTAGGCTCGTGCACAGAGCGCGCACATTTACACACACACACACACACACACACACACACACACACACCCACACACACACACACAGGAAAGCGCAGCAGCACACAAACATGCAAATAAAAATTACAAATAAAAATATTACGGTGAAAATCCGCCATCATAATAGCAATGTGCCAAGGTACAAACGCGCCTGGCTTTTAAATGTAGTACACTGTGTACACTATGTACTCACTTGTGTAGTGCATACATTTCGACAGAGTAGTGTTGTCTCAAACCACACAGTGCCGTTATGCGCTGTCCAGAAATTAATCTTCTTCTTCTTTTAATGGTAAATTGCAGCCAGGTGGTGCATTGCTGCCACCTACTGCCGCCAAAATATATACCGGCTTGTTTTTTCACTACAGTATTTGACTACAGTACAGTGGTACTTATTGAAAAAAAATTGTAAGTTACATTTGTATACTTTGGTGTTCACATTTTCAATCGCAAACCGTGCAGCTTCCTCACTTGCCATTTTCACAAGTTTGATAATACGTTGGTGGTCCTGTAGCTTCCGCTATACGTAGCAAATATTGTGACTGGTGAGGGCGAGTAGTGTTCCACATTCAATGTTTTGAGTGCAGCATCCTGGTACTAGTAGTGCACTGCATTTGGCCATACTTCATCAGTGTGCACACACTATGACCTCAAAATAGCAAGTGTAAGTGCGCAAGTGCGCTAGCACAGTTGGCCTGGCGACGTGAATATACGGCAAATGTACATTGTCAATTTTGTCCACTAAAAGTGCTGTTTTTGCCGCTGACAGGCTCAGATTGTTATTCTGACATTATGGAAATGATCCCTATAGAGATAGACCTTTTTGTTAGAGTAAAATCATTTTTGTTTAACCAGAAACAGCTCCGAGATCACTACCGCTAAACTCACCAGACTCTATTTAAATAAACAATACTTTTAGCGTGTATAGATCCAGCATATTTCCACATGTTAATCCGTAAATTATGGATTAAGGTCTCACACACACACACACACACACACACACACACACACTGATTCGGTTTGTTGATGCTAAAAACAAAGATATTTTTCTAAATTCAGTCCAGATGTTTCCTGTTTCTTCTAGTATGTGTGTTGATGAACAGAGCTGAAAAAAATCATGTCTATTGTTGCTGCATTTGCAATAGCAAGAACAACACACACACACAGACAAACACACATGCAGGCACACATATACACACACTTACACTTCTTACACATTCCTAACACACTGCTTTTCTTTCTTTCAAGTGTTAAAAAAAATCATGTAATCACACGCGGACATGAATAAATATAATAATACTGTACACTGGCATTTACCCAGGTGCGGACAAAAGCACACATGCATACACCCACACATTATACACACACACACACACACACACACACACACACACACACACACACACACACCAGCAGCTACAGAGACAAAGCCGATCTTCTTTGTCTTCCTTCTGACATCAACCTGAATCATTGGCGCTCCGGGTGCGTTTCATTCGCGATGGCATGCAGGGCATACGGGAGGGAGGACGGGGGTAGCAATCATCCCGATTAGTTGAACAGCGGACTAACAAAGTGCTTGACACCTACAGGGCGACATGAGAAGCAGGGAGGAAGACAGAGGGGAGTCCTGCCTCGTCTTCACACACTGACACAATTAGTCCTAAAATCTTCTCAGCCAGGCGCGAAGGCAAGAAGAAGAAAAAGAAGGACATGGTGTTGTGCTCATTTTACAGTGATGCCATGATGTTTGACCACCTATGTGGGGAGAGAGAAAGACAAGAGTGAAATGGGAGAAAGGGGTAATTGGAGAGGCAGAAAGAGGAGAATGGAAAGAAAAAATCAAGGTGACGCTTGCTGGGATGATTTTCCATCTCCACACCTCTTTCCAACACGCGCACACGCACGCACGCACAGATAGCTGTAGCTGAAGTTGTCATCTTTCTAGTCATCACATGCCTAACTCAGATGAACAAAACAGGTCAGGACACACAAACCTGAACACTCGCCCACAGATGCAGCTGGACGTGTCACGCTGTGATGTAAGTCTGCTGATCATAACACAACTAATCCTGAGGAACAAATCAGGTCAGGGCACACATCCATGTACACAGAGACTGGAAGAGGAGGGAAGGAAATTGAGACGGTGAGATGAGGATTTTTTTAGTAAATGTCCCCGCCATGAATTTCTGGTTCATGATCTGTAATTGATAAATTAGGATCCTGTTAGTTGATGTGTTACCCAGACTTTTCTTATTTCCCACTACTTATTTCCTTAAGGCAATGAAACCATCACTACATGAATCAATATTTGTAATTTCTCACTCATATCCTCCCACACTGGGTAATTTATTCATTCATCATAAATTTAATTAATTTTGTATATTTGCTTTTACACACAGCAGCAGTGTAATTTGAACAAGAAAAACACAGGTGTCACAATTTTGAGCACTGTAATATAACACAACAAATTGATATTGATAAATGATTATGGTTTATTTGTTGTAGTCCCAAAATAAGCCTGGTTAAGTTTATGTGCACATCTAATTTGCAGTCAAAGTGGGTTACCGTAACTTAAAATGTGTCTGCATAACTTGAGACATTTCACATGAATAAAATGACATAAGGAAAGATTTCACAGTCCAGTTCTTTGGCCTCATGTTCTTTTAAGGTGGCATCCTGGCTGTTACGGGTGCAGGTTTAGCCGATGTTGGTAGACTAGGCAGGTGAGGCTGGCATCAGAGCACTGGAGCTGGTTGACCCGAGCACCCAGGAAGAGTGCCAAGCTAGGCGTTTGGTGAATTTACTGTATTGGCCACAGCCTGAACCTGAAGTTATAGCATCTGGCATCTCGGAACACCGTTCATCCACCCTTTGGCTTCTGGAATGTCTTACATTTCCACTGATGGCGGTCAGCCCTGATCTTGCTGCTTGCTCCAGCCAATAAAGGCAGTTCTTTTTAATTTATTCTAAGGGAAGACATTTCCCTTTGTGTCATGTTAAACACACCTCACTGGAGATTAAGGAAAGGCTGATTGGTATTTATCTAGTCTTGCATTGCCAGACATTCCTCCTCAGCGCTGCAGAGGAGGGTCTGACTAGTCCACAAAGCATTCTGGAATGGGAGAAAAAAGGTGCTCTGGTTTATTGGCATTTCTTTAAACCAATCATAATTGTTTTGGGCTGTGCTAAGCGCCGGACAGTGCTGCTGCAAAATAGCCTCGGGAAGGAACTTGTTTTGGTGGAACGTGCTCATTCAAAAGAGAGGTGCAAGAGAAAACTCAGATTGGACAGATAGTATAGCTAGCTGTCTGGATTTACCCTGCAGAGATCTGAGGCGCAGTTAACCATAGTCCTCATAAATCGACCAGAGTTTAACACCAAGAATCCACCTTTCAGTAAATTATGTATTTAATCATGTTAAACCAGCCTGGTCTCACAGAATTCCGTGAAATGATCACGGACTGTTAACAGCGCATTACATGGTGGTGGCCCGGAATGTGTGAAAATTCCGTGGCCACCATGGAAAACAATGCCAAAATAAAGTCAATGAGAAGATGACGTAGCATTAGGAGCGACAACGCTAGCGAGTAGTATGAAAGCCCGAAAATCCGCGTAGGGAGGTTGGTTGGGGTGGTGGATGGGTCAAACAACAGGACTTTCACCCAGGAGACCGGGGATTGGGTCCCGCGTGTCATGTTTATAACCCTAACCGTCCCGTTCTTCTTTCCTAAACCCAACCTGTCCGCTGTATACAGCCGCCCCGTTCTTCTTTTCCTAAACGCAAGCCGTTGTTGTCCCTGTTGCCCACCCACGACCTGTTCCTTAATAATTCTGTGTATATTTCACGGAATTATTCCATGGGCCCATCACAGACTTTTAAGGATCCGTGTTAATTTTTGATTTGATTTGATTTATTAGACAGTAACAGAAATAAATGCATAACAAAATGCCAACACAGTGACATTGTACATTTATCAGAGCTGTCGAGGATGACACAAGAAAGTTACAAACTTATTTCCATTGTGGTCCTCGTTGTAGTCTGACAAAGATGTCCAGGCAAGCTACAGGTGACTAAAAGGTACCTTATGTACACTCAACCACATCCAAATACAAAATAAATACAAATATATACACTGTAATAATAAATATTCTTTTAAGACTACATAGAAGATTGAATCTAATTAGCATTTAACAACCATTCACCACATGCTTGATTAAAAACAACAATCTGACTGGCTTAACTTAATCCCAACTGGGAGTTTGTTCCACTCCATTGCCGCCATGTACAGAAAAGTATTTTGCCCAGAACAGGTCTTAAATCTACACGGAACTATATCTGTAGCACTACCTCTCGTTGAGTAGCTATGAGAATTTCTAATAAGCTTAAAATAATCTTTAAAATACCTTGGCTCATTCTTATACAAAATCTTTCTTGTTAATCTTAGTTTCAACTGTCTCACCCTATTTTCAACTGTCAGCCATTTTAATTTCTTAAGTTCAGAAGAGCCAATATGTTCTCTATGGTTGAGATTTAAAATCAACCTGACTAATTTATTCTGTGCCGTTTGAAGTTGAACTTTTATCCTCTTTGGTGTGCTACTGTACCATGTAGTACAGGCATAATCGAAGTGTGGCTGAATTAAAGCATTTGCCAACATTTTTAAAGTTTCTTTATTTAGAAACTGAGCCTTACGAGCCAGGAATTTTATTCTTTGGTTCACTTTTTTGACAACCTTTAGACTCATACTTTCTCCACTCACAGAACTGTCTAAATCACAGCCCAAATATTTAACACAATTTTTAGCTTTAATCTGGATACCACCCAAAGAAACGTTAAGCTCAGGAGTCCTACTCAACCTTATTTTAGAACCAAATAAAATAGATTCAGTTTTCCCCAAATGCAAAGACAGTTTATTCTCTATCAGCCATTCACTTATATTTTGTAACTCAGCACTTAAATGATTCTCAATAACTTTTATGTCCTTATTGGAGAACACCAAGGCTGAATCATCCGCATAGAGAAAAAGATTACAATTGCAAACAGATTTCATGTCGTTGATATACAAGAGAAACAACAATGGACCCAGGACACTACCCTGTGGCACCCCACACGTTATTTCTCTTGCCTCAGATAGAGTGCTGTTAATATCAACTCTTTGATGCCTTTCAGTCAAATACGATTGAATCCAATTACATGCCATACTGTTAAAACCTAGGGCTTTTAGTTTGATCAGCAGGATCTGATGGTCAACGGTGTCAAATGCTTTCTGGAGGTCTAGCAATACCATGCCACAAAGTTTACCCAAATCAATCTCTCTTCTTAAATAGTCTGTTAGATATAATAAACACGTATCCGTAGAATAGGATGTTCTAAAACCAGATTGCAAATCATAAAACAAATCGGAATTACTAATGTAGTTATATATTTGCTCTTGTATTATTTTCTCCAAGACTTTTGAAACGACTCCCAAAATCGAAATTGGTCTATAATTACCCTCTTCTAATTTGTTCCCTTTTTTATATAGCGGAACAACCCTAGCAAGCTTCAGATCTTTCGGAAATCTACCTGACATAATTGAAAGATTAAAAATATGAGTGAGATATGGAGAAATAAATTCTGCAGCATCTTTTAAAAATCTGGCCGGTATTTCATCTAGACCAATTGCCTTTGCATTCAATAACTTTAGTACCTCATCCTGTGAAACCCTAGAAAGGCAAAAAGAGTCTGCTACAACTCCAAGCTTAGAGTAATACTTAGACATGGCCTCACCGTCATATAACCCTGGTTGTCTTGGTAAATTTTCAACTAAGTGTCCAGCTATAGCAGTAAAAAATGAGTTAAATTTCTCCGCAACTTTTAGTTGATTTGAAGATAACTCCCCATTAATATTAAGGCAAATATTATTTGATTTTGTCGTAAGTCTATTACTGAACCCCAATTGTTTCAAAGACTGCCAAAGTTTCTTTGGGTTACCTTTATGCTCCGATTTTTCACGAAAAAAGTCACTTTTACACATTTTAATCATCTTTTGCACTATATTCCTTAACTTCTTATAATTATCCAAATCAATTTGCTCTTTACTCTTCCTAAAAACAGAAAAGGCTTTATTTCTATTAGTAATTGCTTCTAAAATGTCACCATTCATCCATGGCTCTGACCTCAGTTTTACTCGAAATCGTTTTTATAGGAGCAACTTTATCCAATGCCTCTAAGAACAAATTTTTAAATTGCTCCCATGCCTCATCAACATCCAAACATAACACTAGAGGCCAATTCAGTGATTTGAAATCATAGATTGCTCTGATACCAAAATGAGATCAATGACCGTTTGACTCATTTTAGCTACTCGTGTGGGCTCTTTAATTATTTGCTGTAGATCCAGAACCTGGCAAAACCTATTAAAGGCTTTATTCATCCCATGATTTTTGTTAGAAACATCAGTATTAAAATCACCTATCATTATAACCTCACCCTTAAAATCACTACATGGAACAAAAAGTTCTTCCAATAACTGATAGAAATTATTCTGATCAGGAGGTCTATACAGAGCCCCAATTAAAATAGGCTTACTTTTAGTTAACTGTACATCAAACCACACAGCTTCAATAAGATCATGATTTAAATCTATTCTACGGTTAAAACAAATATCAGCCCTAATATAAACACATACTCCGCCCCCATTAAGATTTCTGTCTTTTCTTAAAACAACATCATTTTCAATTTCAATTTCTATATCACTGATCGAAGCGTCGAACCAGGTCTCTGAAAAGCACACAATATCAGCTTTACAATTACACATCATTAATCTTATCTTATCTAATTTAGAAAAAAGACTGCGAACATTGAGGTGCACAATGTGCAGACCTTTGGTGAGACTGAAGTCCAGGAACGGAGACTCTGCTTGCATCTTTCCCACCACGAGAGAGCCAGCATGAGTCTGTACAGACGCCTCCGTGCGTCCCCCGCCGCAAGCCCCCGACCGCTGACCACTCCGCCGGCACAGCCCGTCCGACGGCAAAGAAACCTCCCCCAGCCAGGTCTCCACCGAGCCATCCACCGCCGCTCCCACAGAAAGGTGCTCCCCGATCTCCACGCACCCGCCGGTTAGTTCAAACTTTTCTTCCGAATCCGTTGCCACACACCTGCCGTCCAACACACCCTCATTCCGGTGTCCACCACTTTCCATGTCCGCCGTCGTAAAATCTCCAATTCCCCAAAGAGATTGATTTTCCGGCCCAGGGCACTGATGAATGTCTCCCGATAACAAAAGGCATAGAGATATAATCAACTTATCAACTCCTGCGTTCTCTATGGACAATGCCATGCGCGTATTTGTTTGTTGTGGAGTACCTCCAAGAATGCGCAAGCATCACGTTTCGTCCTGAATCAAAAAGCTTGCCACTGCCAAGCGGTTTTTGATCATATTCCCATTTGCAAACTTGAAAATTAAAAAAATGGTGGTTTAAAAAGTTGCAAACAAAGGAGTATGTTAAGAGGGCTACAAGAGCACCTGTAGCACCTGTAAAGCTTGCCGCCATCTTGCAAAAAAGGTTATTCAGTGAGAAAGCTCAGTGAGAAGCTCTTCGTCACACGGCAGGAGCTGAGACCTGCTGGCGTGCAGACTAGATTAGACCAAAAAGATGTTTATTCCTGTAGCTTGAAAAGGACTGACATCCACATGGTAGGATCTTGTGACCGGAAGTAACCTCGAAAACAAATTTCACGGTATTCTTCCGTGGGCCCATCATGGAATTTTCGGCAATTCCGTGAAACTGCCACAGATTTTGAGTTAAAGGGTTGTGTTCATTTCACGGAATTCTGTGAGATCAGGTTGGTTAAACACAATTTAAACATGTTTGTATCTGTCAAGTATACACTGTATATATTGTCATATCCATCTAACCACCCTTTTTATACTTATATCTGTAGATAGTAGTCAAATATTAATGGTTACCTTGTTCAGCTTTTCTGTCCTTGTTTTTAGCTGTAGCCTATGTCTATTGGTGTACTGTGAGAGCAACACAAAAGTCAAATCCCCTGTATGTGGCCATTAAAACTGATCAGCCCAACATTATTTGTATGGCTTCTTTCTGTAGAAAGTGGTTTTGTTAGTACATTATTTTCTCTTATCTGATCACTTTCAATTCTTGACTTGTTTTGGTAATGGAACAGCTTTCTTACCAGACATACATCTCTATGCTTCCCAAGCCTTCCATACTCTGAGGGGATAGTCGATGCAGCTGCATCTTCTTCAGTGAGGTTCTGGCTGCTGGATGCCCCCCTCCTGTCACCAAACTGTTCCTCCATTTTTATTGGCAACTTCTGTTTGGCTCTCCTTCGTATATCATTAAATCTCTTTCGGCATTGCACTGCAGCTCTTGAGACGCTAGAGCAACTGTTTGTTTGCATTGCCATGAATTCACTCTTGGGGATTTTGTACTTCCTGCACAAGGACATCACTTCCTTCCTGGGACAAAAAGAAATTTGCACACTGCAGAGTGTCTTTCCATTACCAAATTGACAAGTGTCCTTGTACAGCAAACTTCTTTTAAAATGATCTACCAATTCAGATATTTCCAAAATCTTGACAGCAGTTAGTTTACGGTTTCTGACTTCCAAATAATTGTCCTTTTGTTATTTTTTTTTCCCTAATGGATTATGGAAGAAACATACTTGCTGCCCAGATCATCTGTACTTTTTTTCCCCTCCCAAAGCAGGAGCTAGTGTGACACTCTGAAGGCCTGGTCACACCAACATTTAAACTGTGAAATTATGCAGCAAAATAATTGATTTCAATGGAATTGTCGCAATAAGGAGATCTGTTAGCAGGGTTAAAGTAAATCTACGTAAATCTTTTGCGTTAAAGGTCCGGTGTGTAACGTGTTTAGTTGTTCATTACCAAAATCTGTGTTGCCCGTTCCCAAACTTGTCCTTTTTCATGAATATTTACCACCATCATCAATTCCAAGTATTCCTTTTGGCTTGAAATTTTACATTTGCATTCGCATGAACTGGGGTAGACGCTCCATATTCATGCGCCATCTTGAAATACGTTAGCTGGTAAGGGATATACAGGACATACTGCTCCGCCTTTGTGTTTTCGCTTCACATGATAAACTCACAGGTGCTGATAATGCTGCTAATGGGTATCATAGCTTCCCGGCCCCAGCAAGTTTGAAGAAGTTTTTCTGATAGGTTTGGTTTTTATTAGTTATTTAAGGCTATAAAATGGAGTGAAACGTTTTGATTGACAGCTGTGATTTGCTTATCCTGTATGGGTGGACTTTAAAAAATGTGGCTCCACTGCCAGATCACTACAGCGCAGGCTCAGGCTCCCAAAATTACAAGATTTCAGCCCCGTATCTGGGATATTTGGCTTCACATGTGAGCAGTTAGCTCACTAGCTACAGTAGTTCGCCAACTTGACCCTGTAAGTAGTCATTATGTCACCAAGCTTCTGTAGCTTGGTCACTGTGCAACTTTGTGCTGTGACCAGCAGTCACGAGAGCACATGGATTTGACACCTAAGATGGGTGAAGTGCTTCATCCATTATCTGTAATGACAGGGTCTCCGATCCTAGCTGACATTAGGCAACAGGCAGGGAACACTTTGGACAGGTTGCCAATCAATAACCGGGCTGACACTTAGAGTGCCGCCCCCTTACTGAACTGTATTTTGTATTTTGGGGTGGCAGCAGCTCAGTCCGTGGGGAGTTGGGTTGGGTTGGGAACCGGAGGGTCGCTGGTTCAAGTCGCCGCACGGACCAAAGTACGGAGTGTGGACTGGTAGCTGGAGAGATGCCAGTTCACTTCCTGGGCACTGCCAAGGTGCTCTTGAGCAAGGCACCGAACCCCAACTGCTCGGGCGCCTGTCCAGCAGTCGCAGCCCCCTCACTCTGACATCCCTCCATTTGTGCGTATATAGCACATGATTATATGGGTGTATTTCAGGCCTGTGTGTAGTGTGTTCTAACAGAGTCACATTTTTTTTTTATTTCCCCCATGGGGATCAATAAAGTATAAATCATTATTATTATTATTACTGGGGGGCGCATGCGCAATCACGGAAGGCTTATATCACGTGGATGCGCCGACAGTGTTGTTGTCGTTACTTAGAATTCCTCATGGGGGAGACAGAAACTATGCACTATAGCTTTAACTTATATATTATTATTAATATTATTATTATTCAACCTTCACCCAGGTCATACAGCTGCTCTACAGCCTCAGTGTCCTGCAGGAACAGTCCATTGGTGCACAGGAAGTGATGGGTTTAAAAGTTTTTAAAAGCAGCAAACAGCAGTGTGTGTGGAATCAGAAACTTGCTCAGAAACGCCAATAAAAGAGACAACACACCGCTGGCCATGCTGTTTGAGTGATGAGGATGCAGCTGAAACACCACAGCAATGAGCGCGTAAAACCAAAAATAGAGACAAAAGGAATTCAAATGAAAAAAACTCATTGATTTTCCTTTGAAATTGAAAAGTACTGTGTCAAAAGTGTTCAGTTCCAATGTTGGTTGTCCCACTTCCAACACAACCTTTAGTCAGACTGATGATATTTCCTCCAATTAAAGTGAGTGATAAATGTGCTATCCATTGCTTTATGTCCTCTTTATTTTCTCTACTCACTCTTTTTCTACTCCTCCATCTTCATTTTCCCTCCAACTATATTTGCCCTCCATTCTTTCTTTTCTACTATTCCTCTTCTCCAAACTAATTATTTCTATCTAACAGACACTCACAGATTGATACCCACCATGGGGAGAATAAAAAAAGACAGATTATAAGAGCAGACAGAGGCTGCTAAGAAAGAAAGAAAGAAAGAAAAAGAGAAGAGGGAGTAAAGTGGAGGATTCAGAAAAGTGACACCTAAAGTAAATCGGCATGCAGCTGGCCTCTGCAAATATCATATCCTCCTCTATCTGTCTCCAATTTGATAATTACCTCTGTCTATGTACCTCTGTATCCACTCATTGGCTTTCTTTCCTTTACCAATCCTTTTAACAACATGTTTTTTCTCATCCCCTCTTCCTCGTGCCAGTAATCCCATGTATCTGGGTTCCTTCTTTCTCCCCACTGAGTGCGCCAGAGAGAGCGAGACACTGCACTCTTTGTCCTGCCCGGAGAGTAGTGATGTGCGATACCACTTAATTCCTATTTGATCTGATAAAAAGTAATACCCAGGCTGGTATTGCCGATACCGATACCAATACCAATACTTTTTACGTATTTTATTTGTAGTGTGATGTGACAACTAGTTTAAAGTAAAAAAGTAGGTTGTAGGCTTACCAATTCCAAATTATAGCTGCATAATGACAAGACAGTGAACTACTCTCATATTATTTAATTATAAAGAAAATCTCAGAGACTTGTACAGTAAAACAGGTTGAAAATAACACACAAATAAAAAATGTTGACCCTTAACCTTGTCACAAAATAGCCTATTCCATATCCACGTTTTGCTGTTCTTTACAACACATGTAAATCAGGCACCCTTGAAAACCGTTAACTCAAATTGTTTTCACAAAACATTCATGTTTACTAAAAATTAAATAAAAATAGGCTCCCTTGGCCAGCTCCGTCACAGCAGTTAGTGCACACACAACTGACCGGCGGAAGGAGAAGTAGTTCCTTCCCCTAACCGGATATAATTAGACTTTTCTGGTGACAAAAAGTTACTTATGATAACATAAACACTCACTCCAAATTAATGAGTTTAAATATCTATCTTTTTATATGAGAATCGATACTAGAGCAGGAGACGTTGGGATCGTAAATATCGATACTTTAGTATCGATCCGCACATCACTACCGGAGAGCCCTAATGAAACTTTAATTTGCTGTGTTTGTTTAAGCGCAGATTCAGGTATAAGCAGGATGTCTTCAAAATGTATTCTCTGCCCCGGGGGATGCTAACCTGGGCTTAGTCTCGCTTTGCCAGACCTTCCTCCACAGCGCTACGGAGGAGGGTCTGGCTAGTCCACACAACATTCCGGGATGGGAGAAAAACATGCATGGCATTTCTTTAAACCAATCACAATCATTATGGCGGCACTAAGCGTCAGACGGAGCAATGGTGCCTCTGCAAAATAGCCTCGGGAAGGAACTTGTTTTGAACGTGTGTACGTTCAAAGGTTGTTTTTGTCATGTGACAGAAAACTCACATTGGACAGATAGTCTAGCTAGCTGTCTGGATTTACCCTGCAGAGATCTGAGGAGCAGTTAGTCTTTAGCCGCGATCTTCCACTTCCGGCATTGCTCCGTTGCCGGAAATCCTGCCGTATGTCCTTCTTTATTACTTATTCTTATTTACCCTGCAGAGATCTGAGGAGCAGTTAACCATAGTCCATAGACCACCAGAGTTTAAAATGCCAACACAAAGAAAGAGGAAGGTGACTGACATCCGGCCAAAATGAAATAAAATGTTGTTGATATAGATTAACCAGGGCTAGGTGTTCAATGTACGGTAAAAGCTGGGATGCAGCTATGCCACACAAGTTGGTGAAATCAGAGACAAGATATTTTTGTTGGATTTAACAGAACAGCAGCCAGTTGTTCCATGAGACCATGTGCGGCCCTAGAAATCCAATTTCCTTCAAGCATGTTTGATTTTCTCTGCACAAGAGTTTTGTAGTGTTTGTAGTGTAGCTGTGATGTGCTGTGCTGTAGCCAATGAGAGCCTGTGAAGACACCAGGAAGAAGAAGTTGGAAACTGTATTTAGACATTGAAAGTTTAGTTATTTATATAGCACTACAGTGTGTACAGTATAAAAAACAAGCAATGCCCAGACTCTCTCAAACACACAATCCGCAATGTTTCTCCAGCAATACTTTTCACCAAGTTTGGCATCCAGCCCTTGTTTTCTTTTTAAGTGCATAGGCTAGAAAAATGACAAGCTGTTGCTCCGTGTAGTGCTCTTCTTGGATTCATGCAGATTTCTGCAGCGTTTAACTCCCATAAAAGCCACACATCCATTATATATTCATTCACAGATTTTTTTTTTTCCCCCCTGAGGCGACTATTCAAAATGAAAATTATTAATCTCCCACGATGACCTCATGGTGACCTTCGTACCATCATCTATATGGTATGGGAATGCCCAAAGGTGATGGGCTTCTTGGTGAAAATCTGCCACCCACCTGTGGTAAATGTATTCCCTTTTTTCAAAAAGTGCTGTTCTGATAGCAGCAATCTGAATGTGTTAATCTATGTTATTATTACTGCACAAGTAAAGCCTTGATCAGACGGATCATGTTTTAGCAGCCTGGGGCAGTTTTTTGTAGTTGTTTTCAACTAGAGTGAAGTGTTTTGCTCACTGCTTTTGCATTGCGCAGCACCTCCTGTTTTTCCCATGCCAGTGTTTATGGTTGCAATGGCGCTGCGCTAAGCTAAACGCTAAAGGGGTAAAGTTGCTGATTTTCAACTCTTCTAAAGCGAGTCATCCAGTGGAAGTTTACCGGCGGGTAAACACAGACCTCCAGTTACTGCTGCCATTCATCTGCATGTACAGCAGTACAGACAATCAGCAAATTTTCCCTTAAGTTACCAGCCAACGATAGCGATAGATAGCTAGCTTGGTTGGCATGACGCTGAACAAGACATTTTTAGGTGACCACATTTACAAAATGAACCTCATGCTGAAATTGAATGTTTATTGAGGTAATAAATCAAGTGAGAAATAGTGTCATTTCCCCATAGACTTCTATAGAAATTGACTTCTTTTTGCAACCAGTCGCCCCCTGCTGAAAATTAGGGACTGTTCATTTTTTATTTGAGGGGCTACCGAAGTTTTGGTATCTTTAGTCAAAATAGACTTGACCCTCCCTTCGCAAAGATGTACAACCATGACATACATAACTTAATCTCTTCTTTCTCATCTTACACATCACACTCCACTATTATGGTGGCCATTTCAGTAGATCCGCCCCCGACTAAAAAAATATTGGGTGACCATCCCCTCAACAAAGAATAAAAAGACATGACCCTCACCTATTTTCCTCCGGGTGGTCCATTCCATAAATACCGAACGGTCCCTTACATAGAATGCAGGTTTGAGGCACTTCCGCATTGGCTTCATTATTTTTTTTAAGTCTATGATACAACCATGCATCCATGTACTAGTGTTAAATAGGAGGAAGAAAAATATAGTATACTGCCTCTTCCATTTTGTTTTAACTGAAATAAAAATAAATAATTGATCACAAAAATTACAAGCCACATTGATTAGTGTCACACCAATGGTCCAATGGTGGCACAACAAAGCAAACAATAAAGCTTGTGAAAGCAATTGGAATTTTGACAGTTCTATATTGTGCTAAAGTTTACTCAATAACTGGACAGTCCGTTTGCAATATCCTCCCTCTCAACAATTTGAACTTAAACTTCTGGGTCTCACTGTGGCTGTGGAGTGAATTCACATGGAGGCTTGAGTGCAATATTATAGGTTTAGCTCTGAACCAGCTATGATGTCTCTGTCATCTTTCAAAGATATGTGTGTGTGTGTGTGTGTGTGTGTGTGTGTGTGTGTGTGTGTGTGGGGGGATGTGCTGAGTTTAAGCATAGGTAATATTTGTGGTACTCACCATACCATTATGGTTATAGGATGTGCAATATCTGGTAGGGCACTGGTGCAATTTTTTTTATTTGACATGGTATTGTGCAATTGGGCATTGTGCAATACATAAGTATATACAGTGCCCTCCACAATTATTGGTACCCCTGTTTAAGATGGGTTCATGGACTTCTAAAAATTCTCCTTTTTTTTTAAACAACATAGAACTCAAATGCAAAAAAAGAGAAAAATCCAACCTTTTATTTAAGTACATTACTTTGGTGGTAAAAAAAAAATAAATCGCATTTAGAAAAAGAAAACTTGAAATCATGTGTCCCACAATTATTGGCACCCCTAACAATTCCGCTGAAAAATTTAATATATTTTTTTTTAAATATATTTTTCTGTAGTTGCTAAAGTTGGTCAGGGTATCTAGGAACTTTTAAATAGTAATTCATGACTTCCTGTTTCCCTGGGGTATAAATATGACGTGACACAGAGTCCTAATTCTCTTACCCATTTGTCAACATGGCAAAGACAAGAGAACACACAATTCAAGTAAGGCAGATGTGTGTCGACCTTCATAAGTCAGGCAATGGCTACAAGAAAATAGCCACTCGCCTTAACTTGCCCGTATCTACAGTCAGAGGAATCATTAAGAAGTTTAAAACAACTGGAACAGTGACAAACTAGGCTGGAAGAGGTCCCAAGTTTATCTTGCCACAACACACAGTGAGGAGGATGGTAAGAAAGGTAAAAAAAGTCCTAAGCTCACTGTCACAGAATTGCATCAAAGAGTGGCATCTTGGGGTCACGAAGTCTCAAAAACAACCATCAGACGCTCTCTACATGCCAACAAGCTGTTTGGGAGGCATGCAAGGAAAAAGCCTTTTCTCACTAACACTCACAAACGTAAACGTCTGGAGTTTGCTAAGCGGCACTGGGACTTCAACTGGGATTGTGTGCTTTGGTCAGATGAGACTAAGATTGAGCTTTTTGGCAACAAACACTCTAAGTGGGTCTGGCGTAAAACAAAAGATGAGTATGCCGAAAAGCACCTTCACCACCGTGAAGTATGGTGGAGGATCTGTGATGCTTTGGGGCTGTTTCTCTTCCAAAGGCCCTGGGAACCTTGTTAGGGTGCATGGCATCATGAATGCTTTGAACTACCAGGACATTTTAAATAAAAAACCTGATGGCCTCTGCCAGAAAGCTGAAGATGGGTCGTCACTGGGTCTTTCAGCAGGATAATGATCCTAAACATGTGGCAAAATCTAAACAAAAATGGTTCAGCAGTCACAAACTCAAGGTCCTCCCATGGCCATCTCAGTCCCCAGACCTCAACCCAATCGAAAACCTGTGGGGTGAGCTAAAGAGGAGAGTGCATGAGAGAGGACCCAGGACTCTGGATGATCTAGAAAGATTGTGCAAAGAAGAATGGTCAAAGATCCCTCTCTCTGTGTTCTCCAATCTTGTGAAATGTTATAGAAGGAGATTAAGTGCTGTCTTGTTGGCAAAAGGGGGTTGTACAAAGTATTAACATCAGGGGTGCCAGTAATTGTGGGACACATGATTTCAAGTTGTTTTTTTCTAAATGTGTGATTTTTTTTTTACCACCAAAGTAATGTACTTAAATAAAAGGTTGGATTTTTCTCTTTTTTTGCATTTGGGTTCTATGTTGTTTAAAAAAAAAGAAGAATTTTTAGAAGTCCATGACCCCATCTTAAACAGGGGTGCCAATAATTGTGGAGGGCAGTGTAATACATTATTGATCACAGCATGATTTAATGGGAAATATGCATTCTGGGTAGAATTAAGTGCAATATTCTGTGAGTGTGGGGGTGAGGTTTATTGGATGTTTACTGAGCGCATTTTGATGATATAATGTATGCTTATGTTTTATGCATGTCTACTGTCTACTTGTATTTTGTTAACGTGCGATGCGTCGCCATTTTTTTGTTTTCTCGACCGCCCAAGACAAATTTCCTCTATAGGAGACAATAAAGGCTTATCTTGTCTTTCCTCTCATGTTGTTTCTGAGCCACACTCTATAACGCTACGAATCAAATGCACCCGTCACTACACTAACTTGGCAATTAGCAGGACTGGCAGCTCAAACTGTCCTCTACACATTGTGTACCAAGGATTTGTATTGCTGTGTGTGTGTGTGTGTGTGTGTGTATGTGTGTGTGTGTGTGTGTGTGTGTGTGTGTGTGTGTGTGTAGGATTAGGATTGCTTTTGGGTTTGTCATTTCTTTCCTACAAACAAACCAAGTTTTGAAAGTTTCCAATGACTCCCAGTAAAAAGAGGGAAACATGCTCACTCTTCAGAAAAGCAAAACAAAACTCTCAGAAAACATCCACAGTTTTAAACATTTTATAAATATCAGTGGTGGTGATGTTAAGCAGCTTTAAAAGAATAGTTTTGGAAACCCGCTTATTCAAGAGTTAGAAGAAAATATTAATACCAATCTCACAGAAACATGGACACAGAATGTCCACGACCTCGTAACACCGCATTACATTGTGGTGGCACGCAGTATGTTAAAATTACTTGGTTAGGTTTAGGCAAAAATCATGGTTTGGGTTAATATGAGAACGTTTGTTACGTAACTTAAGTAACATAGGTAAGTAAAAAAAAAAAAAAGTTAATGTTGACTTTTGGTTTCACACAAGTCACAAACAGTGGTCTCCTGGTTGAAAGTCCCAATGGGATACGGATCCTAATTTACTTTTCATTGGCATTGTTTCCGTGGTGCCGACAAGTAATTTTAACACATTACATGCCACAACACTAATGCAGTGAGAGGTAGTGGTCATTTCATGTATTTCTTCGTAATTAGGCTGCTCATGCGATAAGCCAGGAGTAGTTTATTGTAGCTTAGTGTGAAGGCTGCCTTTCTCCCTTTACACTAGCCTCTGTTTTCAAAATTAACAATGTTTTGTGTCTGCTTAATCCTTAATTTCATTGTAATGTTTTAGTTTAATGTTTAAGTTTGTTTGATAGTTTATCATTTGACATAGGCCTGTTGAGTGGGTTTATGGGTTCATAGTATATGGTTCTGCCTGTGATGTGTGTGTGTGTGTGTGTGTGTGTGTGTTTGGGTGGTTGGGGGGTAGATCAGCTGCTCACCAGCTTAATTAAGGAGAGTACGTACAGGTGTGCCTAATTAGGTCCTGAGGGGCTGGGCACTCCTAAGATGTAGATCAATAGGTTAGATAGTTTTACAGTGAATGACATTTTTATAATAGTTGGGGTGCGTATTGTTGGGTGGTGGGTGCACATGAATGTATAAATAGTAATGCCAGCTGTAACTGTTCTATCTAAATGTAATGCTATTTTCTGATAGAGAGTGTTAGGGTTGCTCTTTCAGTTTAGCTCACAGAATAATCACCTGTGCAGGTGGCAGGGTCCAATTAGGTAAGGCTGAGCAGTTCAAAGGGCCTGCAGAAGGAGGAAATAGAAAGGACTTGGTAGCTTGCTGTTATTTTGCCTCAGTTTTTTTTTTTTGTATTTCCCACTTTTCAGTTTTGTGTCCTTTGCCGGAGTATGTTTTTTTTTGTAGTTTTGTTAATAAATACATCAGTTTTTGCACTTTTTTGACAATTAGCATAACGCAGGGGAGAACAGCTAGCTTGGCTCTCTGCTAGCACATCTAAAGCTTAAAGTTGTGGTTTTCCTGCAAGCTACAGCACGTAACAAGATACAGCATGTCAATAAGTGGGCTTAAGAAGTGTTGGTAGGTGTATTTAGTTTTTTGAAATTTTGAGTCAGCAGGCTAGCTGTTTCCCCCTGCTTCCAGTCTTTATGCTAAGCTAAACGACTCCCGAGGAAGCGAAAAAGCATATTTCCCAAAATGTTGAACTGTTTAAAGACTTATTTTTTTGGAAACTTTAAGCTATATCCAATTGTTTTTGTCATGAAAGACTATACTCAACATATTGATGTTTAGCTTCAGTGTGTCTTATTTGCTGCAACCCATGTGACATGCAGTATGGTTTAACTATGATTACAAGGCATTTAATGGAATCTGATGAACACCTTTATATCACAAGTGTCTGAGAAAATGATGTAGTATTTCTTGAAAACGGCAAGGTGGTCATTTTGTAAAATGCAATGATGGTTATGGGATTGTAAAGCTGCTTAAGGGCCAGCAGCAGCATACTATGATTCCAGCAGGCAGCTCCTGCTGTGAATGTGTGAGTGTAAAGCAATACGTAGGTGAAGAAGAGCTGTGTGCTCAGTAATCCTTTTCTGGAGGAGGGAAGCTTTTTAAGTCCAATTCTCAATCCTGATTGTTTGAAGTCTGCCCCTGTAAACTGGAAGGTGTGTGCATACTATTACCTCCCCCTTTTTTTACTTTAAGATTAAATCTCCTGTCTAGACTTGTTACATTTGGTTTTTGATTTGTGAAGATTGCTTTTTTTTATATCAATTTTATTTTTATTATCTATACTATCATCTGCTTATAATAATACCAGAGGGAGGAAAGTATGCTAGTTGCTATGGCAGCGGAAATAAAAAGGCAAGATTTTATACTTTTGGTTTGAAATGACAGTCAGGATGCTAATTTAGACAGGGTGCATTTTGTTATTTATAACGCATACTATCATACTGTGAAATTTTGATTTGTTTTAAAACTTTGATGTTGTAAAAGTACAATTATTATATAAAGGTCACAGACTCACAGCTCAAGGCTGATCCAAGAGATGTGGCGCTGTGCCCACAAGGTTTAAAGGTTTGGAAGATATAGCTGTGATTCTGACCAATAAATAACAATTGTTAAGGCCTGAATAGCAGCAGTAAATAAATGAATTGAGTGGTATTGGCCTTTAACAAGACTTGCTAGGTCAGTGTCTCTCAGGGTCAGATACCGACGCAAACATCACCCTTTAGCGTCTGTATGGAACGCACCGGACATAGCAGCAGCTCGAACCTGGCGCTGTAAGATGACGTAGAATTAAGAGAGACAAACGGTAGCGAGTAGTATGAAAGACCGAAATGCTGCGTAATGAGGTTGGTTGGGGTAGTGAATGGGTCAAACAACACGGGACTTTCACCCAGGAGACCGGGGTTTGTGTCCTGCGACCCCAAACATCCTGACCGAGCGTGTCTAAAAAGACGATGAAGTAGACTTTTTGCGTCCGTAACGAACACCAAAGGCACCTGTCGCTTTTTGACACACTGGGAGTGAGAATGTGTTGGTTACTTTGGTGTAGTTTTAAAAAACACATTCTTTGAAAGCAAGATTATTTGATTTGTTTTGGACACTTGGGGACAGCAGAACAAACTGAACACAACACTGACATATTTTCACAATTGTACCAGTTTCCTTGCAACATTAGCAATTACAGTATGTTGTGTGTCTGTCCGCCTGGCCAATGCAAGTCCAATATTCACTCTCCTTTAGGCCCAGTTCAGACAAAAGACAAGTTAGAACTTGCAACTACTTGCAACGAGCCGGCCTGCAACGTTCTGAAACCTGCCAGTTTACACCAATGCGACGATGTCGATGGTGTATCATCTCAATAGCATCGACTCTTCGTACTTTCGTTGTAACTTCCGACTTTCAGGCTTTTTTGGAGCTGGATATATCATTTGTTGCAACTATATGAATGTGGATAACGTTAGTGATAGTGAGATGCTTGCTACAGGTGTATTCTGAATCTGCGAAAACATTTTATTGGACTGATTCACTGCTTTGTTCTATCGCCGCTCCCTCTCTTCGGTCAATCTCAAGCTCGCTCGACCACATAACCGTGCTCGCGGGCGCACGTTGAGCCTCTGCCTAAAACTCTGCCATTTCGACCAGATGGCAGTTCGTAACATAGAAATAAAATGGATTATGGATCATTTCATTTCTATAGTTTGTAGCTGACTTTACAAGCTGACTTTGCTATTGGCTGTTGAAACAGGTGATGTCCCTTATATTCTAAAACCAGCCATTGGCAACTTGACCAGCTGAGTTGTTCCACAACAGTTTCATCACGTCGTGAATCATTGGTCTGAACTAGAATGCGGATCGGGCCGCATTTTTCTGTCCGAGCCCGGCCCGCGTTCAACAGAGCAGTAACCGAACCCGACCCGAGCCCGACAGGCATTAAGTTATTTATGTCTTATTATTATTAAGCAACTGTAGGAAGGCATTCGGAAATGTCAACAGATGAGCGCATCAGCGCACACGGGGCAACAAGCGCACGTTAACACAGGCGCGCATCTACATAATAGGCTTTTTTAAATTTTATAATGTTCAATGCCTTATTGCGCTGATGTGACCGAGCCCGACCCGAACCCGAACATAATTTCTAAATATCTGTCTGAACCCGGCCAGGCCTGTCGGGTACTGTTGGGTACCTGACGGGCTCGGTTCGGGTATCCATCCTCTAGTCTGAACTGGGCTTTAGGTGTTTTGGTGTCTCTTATAGCAACCCCTTTCACATTACATACAATATTTATAAAAATATGAATTAGTGCAGCTTTAACTTTCTTTCAACTTGTCTTTAATGGTAATACAATGAACGGATTCAAAAATGTATCTTTTGTACTTTTGTTGGATTCATATTTTATGAACATGTGTAATCTGTGGAACTGCTTCACTGACCGTAAAAGATAGACTTATTCTTGCATTCAAAACAAGCTTTGTTTCATAGTGCTTCTACAGACTACAATGTGTACCTATCCCTGTAAAAATCACACACAGGGTATGTAAAGCAGTCCTATATTCAAAATTAATGAGATTTGTCCCTCTATAAAATCACCTGAGAGTTTTGGCTGTCGGGTGTCTAGCTTTAGAAAAGCTGGGAATAAACTAGAGGACTTTGAAAATTTTGCACAATTGTGCACAGGCTCACCGTCATACATTTATCAACAGACAATTTTGTAGAACAAGGAAGTCTCTGTTCAGGTCAGACTTATATCCGTATCCTACGCGTATCCTGATTTGTACAAATTAAAAAATATAATTTCAAAGCAAATATATTAAATTCTGCTTGTGTTTCCAGCTTCAGGTAATCCAAGCAATTGCAACAATAACCTGTTTCAGCAACAGGTGGCACAGTGTTCTAACATCTATGATTGTTTGATTGCTAACATTAGCTCAAAACGCCATTCAAGTGACAGCCATAGTTGCGTTTGATTGCTAATTTGTAGCCAGCAGTAATTTCAAAAGCGTTTTAGCTATCTATGATTGTTTGATTGCTAATGTTAGCTCAAAACGCCATTCAAGTGACAGCCTTTGTTGTGTTTGATTGCTAACTTGTAGCCAGCAGTCATTTCAAAAACATTTTAGCTATCTATGATTATTTGATTGCTAACGTTAGCTCCAAACGCCATTCAAGTGACAGCCTTTGTTGTGTTTGATTGCTAACTTGTAGCCAGCATTGAACAAACTTTGTTATGTAGGTCCATTTTTATTGTATTGACATTACAGAAGTCTCTTGTTAGCAGGTTCTTGTAGGCTACTTGTTGCAAAGTGACGCATGCACAACTCACAGCTGCGCTCGTCCAAATTATTATGCAAATTATATTTTACACAGATTTACCTAAATAGTCGATGCAAATGTCAGTCAGTATAATTTTCAAGTCACCTACCGTTAGGGTATAAGTCGAATTCCATTTAACAAACCACCCAATGAAAACAGTATCTTCTTCCAAAAATAAAAAACTCAAAATGCAGTGTTCCAAACTATTATGCACAACAGAGTTTCAAAACATTGTATAGGTTGTAAAGAACTGAAAATGGTAATTTGCTGAATTTGCAGCATTAGGAGGTCATATGTACTGAAATCAAAAGCTATTTCAATCAAACACATCTTAACAGATCTTAACTCTTCTTTGATATCAGCCGCACAATTCTTGCATTCTTTGAACTTGTGAGTTTATGGAGAGTTTCTGCTTGAATTTCTTTGCAGGATGCCAGAATAGCCTCCTAGAGCTGCTGTTTTGATGCAAACTGCCTCCCACCCTCATAGATCTTTTGCTTGAGGAGGATGCTCCAAAGGTTCTCGATAGGGTTGAGGTCACGGGTGGATGGGGGCCACACTCATCTCAAACGAGCCTATTTTTCTCTCTCTCTCTCTCTCTCTCTCTCTCTCTCTCTCTCTCTCCCCCAACCGGTCACATCAGATGGCCGCACCCCAAGAGCCAGGTTTTGTCTGAGGTTTCTGCCTGTTAAAAGGAACTTTTTATTTTCTTTGCCGCTCTCGCACCTCTTGGGGGGGAATAGTTTGATCTCTGTAAATTATAGAATGTGATCTAGATCTACTATATCTGTAAAGTGCCCTGAGATAACTTCTGTTATGATTTGACACTATCAATAAAATTGAATTGAATTGAATTGAATAGACAGAAAACTGGGAAATTCTGTGCATACCAATCCAGTCCTCCAAATTCAACAACTTTGTTAGCTGATGCTGTCGTCCTTTTTGGAAGGACAGTCTCGTGCATGCAAAGGCAAACAAAATCCAAAAACAATACAAGCAGTAACAATACAACAATACATATATTTAATACAAATAACTGCATTGCCCTTTGGCAGCCAAAACATGCTGTCTGTATGTGCTGTCTGTCACAAATCATTTCCCAACCTTTTCATAACCTGATTATAATAAGAAAAAGCTTTTTAGGGCTCACTTCTCAATTATTTACAACAATCTGCAGACAATGAAATGAAAACATGGGGATCAAGCTCTTTGAAAGCAACTCTGCTTTATTAAATCCTCGCAGGAAATGACAATATACGATTCATGCCTTGGGTAACTGTCTGTCTATGTTTGGCCAAGAAGGTACATGCATACAGCCACAAAGCCTTTGATAACAGTATGCAAGTTTAACGTTTTTCTTAGTCATGCTGATATGATACACGGCACCGTGCAGACATGTGCCACATGCAACCATCCTGTACCTTTTTTCTTGCACGTATGCTTGTACGTACAGGTGTCAACTTGTATGCACCAGTGTGTGTGTGCGTGTGTTTTCTCCTGTATGTGCATTAGTGTGCGGCCGAGGTGATGGAAGAGAGAGAGGACAGACAACCGTGTGAATAAGCCCCCTGTGTCACTTCAACTCAACAGTCAAAAAACTCTGCGCAAGACTAATAAAGTTAACTTGGACAGGAGAAAAGGGCGAGAGCATGGAGGGATTTTGTGACGGGGCAGTGGGGAGGGAAAGGGAGAAAGGGAAGAAGAAGAGGGGACAGGACAGAAAAGGGTAAAACTGTGAAGGAGACTATAGATGTTAGGGAATAAAGGTCAAGGAAGTAAAGAAAGTAGAATGGAAAAAAGGATTGAGTTGAGGATTGGAGAGGAAGGGGGTTTACCAGAAAGGAAGGGTGGAAGGAGGGGTGAGGAAGAGGGAGACCAGAAGAGGAGTTGAGGACAAGAGGGAGGAAGAAAGATAAGGAGGAAAGGTGAGTGGAAACAACATAAAAAGGACAAGGCAGGAGGTGTCACATGCAGAGTTTTGCTTGAGTCACGTCGAGTGTAAGCTGTGTGTGTGTGTGTGTGTGTGTGTGTGTGTGTGTGTGTGTGTGTGTGTGTGTGTGTGTGTGTGTGTGTGTGTGTGTGTGTGTGTGTGTGTGTGTGTGTGTGTGTGTGTGTGTGACAAGGGGAAAGGTTGACGGGCTTATGATGTCATCAGGTGACATTTAGTTGACAGGGGCCGCGCAACAGATGGGGCTGGGGGTTGAGAATGAAAGTGCGTGTTTGTGTGTCTGTCTATCTGTCTATCTACATTTGTGTGTGTGTGTGTGTGTGTGTGTGTGTGTGTGTGTGTGTGTGTGTGTGTGTTTTGAGTGCAGGGACACCTTTGGTTTCAGAAGTGATGTGACGCTAATTGGTCCAAAAAGGTCACCAGGTTCAAGTTACGCGTTCATCATGGGGGCATCACGTCTGCTCGTGATCATGGTCAAAGTTTTCAGGTACGCTGGTCTTTCAAAGATGTGAACTCTTCTTCTTCTTCTTTTAGGAGTCAACCGTTTGGAGGTCCTTCTTCAAGGCATGTACAGAATGAAAGGTTCAAAGGACACAGCTGAAAAGAAGGGGAAGACTACCACCATAAATAAAAGTTCTGTTTCAGGGCTGGATTGTAGGGATTTGGGCAGACAAACTCGGGCTATGCTTCACACCCTCCTGAGGGAAAAATGATCATTTATCTACTAGCTTTAGTTAGTTACATTACAGATTTATATCTTTCAGACCAAACATATGATCATTTTACATGATGCGGGAACTTGAAAAAATAACCCAACATCCAATCAATCAACAGAAAATGAATCAGCAACTATTTTGATATTTGATTAATAGTTTGAGTTATTTTATTCAATCAAAAATGTTCACTGATTATAGCTTCTAAAATGTGAGCATTTGCTGTTTTTCTTTGTCATATATAACAGTCAATTGAATATCTTTAGATTTTGAACGGTTGGTCGGACAAAACGCACAATTGTAAGTGAACTATTCGAAATTGTAAATGGCAGAAGAGTGGGTGTTGATGTCATCATTTAAAATGTAACGTTAGTGTGTGTGTAGTAAAGGTTTAAACCTCAGAAAGCATTACGTTCTCGAACTCCAGAAAGTCTAAAGGGCCGTCCACACCGAGAACGATAACTAAAAGGATTACTATAAATACAGTATATAGTTATAGCAAAAATCGTTCCAACCCAAGTATTTCATAGCGATTTGATGAACGACAGCCAATCAAAATCCATCTAAATTTACAACATGACACAGCAGGGAGAGACATTGCGGTGCGGTGGCGGATCTAGGAAATTTTACATGGGGTAGCAAAGGGGTGGCAGAAGATGGTACACAGGTACCCCTATATGTAAATAGCTTGTGTGGCAAATAGAATTCTCTTATGCAGTTATACAATTTTTCCTCTATCATAGATAACATTTGTTTGATCATAATTACTGATAAAGTAAGACAAATAGAACAGAAAATAGAATGTGTCTTATTTTATCAGTAATTATGCAGCTACCCCCCCTTGCCCCCCTCTATATCCACCCTTGCGAGATGGGTTTCACACAGGTTGTGGCGTGCCGTGAGTTTTCCAATCGCTTCCGGGCTACGATCCTTCAGCTCTGTGTATTTTAAACATCAGTAGCCTACATTGAAACTATTTCTCATGTCACAGAAACCACTGTGAATTCAGATACACTAATCTTGTGTTTTATTTTTATTGTGTTATTATCATACTGTTTTTGCACATGCAGAACAGATCGGATTCTCTTAAGACATCCATGTATCTGACACCCGCCCGCCTGCTCTAATCCCCGGCTCTCTGGAGCTCAGAACAGAACGTTATCGTTCAGCAGTGTGGCTGCTCACATTGTTATAGTTATGGTTATAGTTATCGTTCTTGGTGTGGACAGGCCTTTACAAACTGGTGCATCGGTTGATGAACCCTAAAAACTCTGAGAAAGATCATATCAGTTTTCCAATGAACTTTTTTCTTTTGTCTGTGAAAAAAGTGCAATGTCAGAACACAGTCGTGTAATGCTCGCTGTAGTGTGGATCATTGGAAGTACATTTCCAGGATAACTGCCTTACCATCCGCTCTCTGTCTGTCGCCGTCCTCAAACTCCATTTGCTTCGGGAAACAACAACAAACTTCGAGCTAGCAAGCTACACGCTGAAAATAGCAAGTTTAGAAAATATTTTGGATCGTAAAACAGGGCAGGCCTGCTTGGTTCTTTCAGGGAATGATTGGAAAGATTTACAAAGAATATGTTTGGGACCTTGGTGGGCATTGCTGTGGACGAAGTACAAATGGTGATGGTAAGCGCAAATTATGTTAAAAGGTCCCATGGCATGAAAATTTTACTTTATGAGTTTTTTTTTTTAACATTAATAGGAGTTCCCCAGCCTGCCTATGGTCCCACAGTGGCTAGAAATGGCGATAGTTGTAAACCGAGCCCTGGGTATCCTGCTCTGCCTTCAAAATGAAAGCTCAGATGGGCCGATCTGGAATCTTCCCTTTATGACGTCATAAGGGGAAAGGTTACCTCCCCTTTCTCTGCTTTGACCGCCCTGAGAATTTGGCCCACCCATGAGAAAGAGAGAGACATCATGGCTTGCAAACAAGCGAAGCATGGCAGTTTATCAAGGCCACACCCCCACCTTCCACCTTGCCCCCCCTCTCTCCTCCTCAATAGCATTTAAAACTACAGACAGAAATGTCACATCCTAAGGAAAGCTCATTGTGGGACTGGCTCTAGTGGCTCTAATTCTGCACCAAGGCTGAATTTCGAGAAAGAGACTTCAGATACATTATTAGGGGACCATTAAATCCTTTATAAAAGCATCCAAAAACCAGCATGTCATAGGACCTTTAAACCATGTATCCATCTTAAATAGCTCATGTTACTGTATTGTGTGAACATTTAACGTCATTTAATATTGTATGTGGCGTTTTCTTTTGCAGAGTGCAAATGTTCCATCAAAACTAGGTCCTTACCAAGACTATTTTGCAGAGCCACGCTTGCTGCGTCCAGAACTTAACACTGCCCAAGACGATTGTGATTTGTTTAAACCTGGGTCCGTGTATCATCCGATCATTTGTTTTTGTTTTCACATATGAAAACGAAAAAACGAAAAAACAACTCCTTTTTCCGTTTTTCCGTTTTTTTAGAAAAAAAAAAACCGAAATTATGACTTGATTTTTGGTATCCCGTTCTTGCACGGATATCAGAAAAACCACTTGATATTCCGATTTTCCCCTGTGGGTGGTGCTAAATCTGATTGGCAGGATATGCATTCATTGTTTTTCAAATTAAGAGTTTGTCCACACTGTATTTGTTAGCCTGTAAAATTAATAGTTTATATGTAAAATTAATAGTTTATGCATGTTTTTTGTCACCCAATTATTTGGCTTAACTGACTGAAAAAATCTATTGTAAAATAGCCTAAATGTAAACATGTTCACGCATTGACAGACAAAAGGCACAATCTGTTTTTGTAGGAGAGGAGAAGACCCATCTCATTGTTTAATCCTGTTGTGTTCAAAGTCATGTTAAACAATTTTTTGTTCCCAGTCAAAAATAGATAGATAGATAGATAGATAGATAGATAGATAGATACTTTATTGATCCCCAAGGGGAAATTCAAGGTCCCAGTAGCTTAAGACATCACACACAACATACACATACATCACAAACAGGATCATAAAAAAGTAACTCCACATGAATAGCATGGACAATAAAATAAAAAAATACTAAATAAATAAAGAAATAATAATACTAAATAAATTTTAAAATAAAAAATCCACATGAATGTACTAAGGGATGTATAAGCATGAGACGCTTGCAGTGATAGGGCAGGGACTGACCCTGTGATTCAGTATGAGAGTGTGTGTCATGGTGATAGTACAAATAGGTCCAATAGTGCAAGGATAAAGTCTAGAGACCAGCATTAAATATGGACAATATAAGAGATCAAAAGTCATTATTAGAAGTTTGAAATAATAGGGTTACAGCCATTGTTCATGTATTAAGTTATCTTAGACCTCAGTCCAAGCTGGTGGGAGGAGGGAGGGAGGGATTGTGCATATATGGGCTAATATAGCCAGTAAACAGGTAAGCAGTAAACAGTGGGCCAGTGGACAGTCAGTACATAACTGTTATTATAGGAGGTAGTGGAAGTGGTGGAGAGGGAGGAGAGGCAGACAGACTATGCAGAGAAGTCTCTCTCTCCTCTTCTCTTTAGTGAAGCATTGTAGAGTTGTATGGCCCTGGGGACAAATTACTTTCTCAGTCTGTCATGACTGACAAAATGACCGTTCCATTAATACTCATCATACAAATTTAAATAATACATTTATTTTTTTGTTTTAGATGTTTTTTATTAACTTAAGTTCTTATGAATAATACAATTGTTTTGTCTATTTGTTATGTATGGCCTGTATGCCTCATTGATCTGAGCTTACACATCTTAAATTCGATCGAGTACTAAAAAACATAATTGCTGGATTATTTTGATGATATTAAATAATCCGATGAAACATAGTATACTGTTTATCACAGATGACTTTGGGCCAAAGTTACCAAGGACATTTGTTAAGAAACCATTTCAAAATGTATACATTCACATAAAGTAACACCTGTTTGGGTCAAAAGTAAGAGATTTTATCTGTCACTTTGGAAAAAGAGAGACTCAGAGAAAAGGTTGGCGTAGTAGGTGTGAAAAAAGCAGGGAAATATCTAAAAAATATTAAAAATAATCAAATTATCTATGGAAAGGAGTGCCATGTCTTTTTGGTACATGATAAACTATCTGCATTCAGGAAAAAGTTGCACTGTGTTGGGCTCGCGTGGAACAGGGCTCAGTCCCTGTGTGATTTTGAGAAGAATTTAACAACACTGCCAGGTAAGATGACTTTTGTACTGCTGCTAGCATGTAGCTACTATAGTGGTATACAGCAGTGGTGGTTGGAAGAGCTGTCATTCCGTCTTCGAAAGGACACTTGTACGTTTACAATACATCGCATTAATAATATACAGTCTATGGTTATTAGTCGTGATTGTTTGTATGACTATTGTATAAGAAAGATTTAATTAAAAAAAAGTTGTGATGTTTGGTCACTGTTAGTCATCAAGTGTTTCAACGCATGCGTGGTACAAATCGCACAGGGACTGAGCCCAGTTCCACGCAAGCCCGACACAACAAGATGTGTAAGCTCAGATCAATGAGGCATACAGACCATAAATAACAAATAGACAAAACAATTGTATTATTCATAAGAATTTAAGTTAATAAAAACATCTAAAACAAAAAATAAATGTATTATTTAAATGTGTATGATGGGTATTAATGCAATGGTCATTTTGTCAGTCATGACAGACTGAGAAAGTAATTTGTCCCCAGGGCCATACAACTCTACAATGCTTCACTAAAGAGAAGAGGAGAGAGAGACTTCTCTGCATAGTCTGCCTCTCCTCCCTCTGCACCACTTCCACTACCTCCTATAATAACAGTTATGTACTGACTGTCCACTGGCCCACTGTTTACTGTTTACACTGTTTACACTGTTTACTGGCTATATTAGCCCATATATGCACAATCCCTCCCTCCCTCCTCCAGCTTGGACTGAGGTCTAACATAACTTAATACATGAACAATGGCTGTAACCCTATTACTTCAAACCTCTAATATTGACTTATATTGTCCATATTTAATGCTGGTCTCTAGACTTTATCCTTGCACTATTGGACCTATTTGTACTACCACCATGACACACACTCTCATACTGAATCACAGGGTCAGTCCCTGCCCTATCACTGCAAGCGTCTCATGCTTATACATCCCTTAGTACATTCATGTGGATCTTTTATTTTGAAATTTATTTAGTATTATTATTTTTTAATTTATTTAGTATTTTTTATTTTACTGTCCATGCTATTCATGTGGAGTTGCTTTTTTATGATCTGTTTGTGATGTATGTGTATGTTGTGTGTGATGTCTTAAGCTACTGGGACCTTGAATTTCCCCTTGGGGATCAATAAAGTATCTATCTATCTATCTATCTATCTATTTTTGACTGGGAACAAAAAATTGTTTAACATGACTTTGAACACAACAGGATTAAACAATGAGATGGGTCTTCTCCTCTCCTACAAAAACAGATTGTGCCTTTTGTCTGTCAATGCGTGAATATGTTTACATTTAGGCTATTTTACAATAGATTTTTTCAGTCAGTTAAGCCAAATAATTGGGTGACAAAAAACATGCATAAACTATTAATTTTACATATAGACTATTAATTTTACAGGCTAACAAATACAGTGTGGATAAACTCTTAATTTGAAAAACAATGAATGCATATCCTGCCAATCAGATTTAGCACCACCCACAGGGGAAAATCGGAATATCAAGTGGTTTTTCTGATATCCGTGCAAGAACGGGATACCAAAAATCAAGTCATAATTTCGTTTTTTTGTTTTTCTGAAAAAACGGAAAAACGGAAAAAGGAGTTGTTTTTTCGTTTTCATATGTGAAAACAAAAACAAATGATCGGATGATACCGACCTGCATACAACACAATTGTTTAATTGTTTGTTCGTTTTAATTCAAATACTGCAGCACAGCTCATTTTAGCTTTCATATCTTTCACGAGAGCTGAATCTGTTCTTTGTACTTTCATAAACTATTGAAATGTTCATAAACTATAAGTGCAATTTCCCTTTCCTGTGGTGTAATAAAAACTTTCATACGATTTGTTTGCAGAACAAACAAGCACTTTTATTTGATTGTGTTTATATCTAGTCATTTAAATATATGGAACCCCAGGTATGTAGACATAAAGCCTGAACAAAATGACTAGATGTTGATGTTCAAACTGAATGAATCACTTTACACGTTGCAGTTACAACACAGCATCACACACGGCACGCAGGGCAAAGCAATCAAGTGCACCTCAAGCCATTAGCAAAGTCATTATGCTGTTAATTGATGTCAGTACCCAGAACCTTAAAGGTTTCCTAGTGTTTGAGTAGGATGGATGTGGTTTGTGTTCACTGTGAATTAATAGTAATGCCGAAGCCATGCTGAAAACAATGAGTTTAATCATTTTAATAGATTCTCATACCCCAAACAACGCAAAAATGTCTCCAGAGGAATGTAGCAGACTGATGGTCAAAGGCAGCGGCTTCGGCATCATTCTTTGGCCTGTTTGAGCTTGTAAACCAGTCTTATACCAGCCATTGTATTTCCAATACACATTTTTTTTTTACATGCTTCTCAAACAATTGTTACAAATTGCCAGATGACATCATAGACACATGTTCATATTTGTGTATTTGTTTCTGTCTGCCTGCTTACTGGACATCAACTGTTGCTGTGTTTACAATCTATCTAGTATATATCGTTTCACTTCCGGGATGGCTCCGTTGTTGCTGGAAATTCCGCCAGATGTCCTTAATTTTCGGCAGGATGTCCATTCTACACTCCAGTGAATTTCTGTGGACAATGGTTAACTACTCCTCCGATCTCTGCAGGGTAAATCCAGACAGCTAGCTAGACTATCTGTCCAATCTGAGCTTTCTGTTGCAAGACTAAAACAACTTTTTAACGTACACGTTCCACCAAAACAAGTTCTTTCCAGAGGCTATTTTACAGCGTAATTGTGTCCAGTGCTTAGCACCGCCCAAGACGATTGTGATTGGTTTAAAGAAAAGCCAATAAATCAGAGCCCATTTTTCTCCCATTCCGGAATGCTGTGTGGACTAGCCAGACAACGATGTTGTTGTGACAATGTCGCCATGTTTCTAAAACTTTCAAGGTCCTAATCACTTTGGTGAATTCAATGATACCATAACTGATAGAGATGATGGCCCCAATTACAGATCAAAACCCAAATTGCAATATACCAAAATTACCCCTTCAGACATTATACAACTTCACAGGTAAAAACTGGCCAAAGAACATTCATTTTATTTAACACTTTAGTAGAGTACATCCAGCAAAAAGGCCCTTCATCACATATCAATAAATCTGAAAGACAATGATACAGTGCAAAAACATTCTCTCATTTGAAGGAATAAACTACTGGAGAGTGACATATTTATCACATTTAGTGTGATGGTGAGGCAAACCACAAATTCATGAGCTATTTTCAGATTTCATGCTGTGTATTAGTTTCAGTTTACACTCAAGCCCCAGATTTATAGTTATAGAGTACTTCTTGTCTATATGTACAATTGGGAGGACTTAAAGGTCCCATGGCATTAAAATGTCACTTTATGAGGTTTTTTAACATTAATATGCGCTCCCCCAGCCTGCCTATGGTGCCCCAGTGGCTAGAAATGGTGATAGGTGTAAACCGAGCCCTGGGTATCCTGCTCTGCCTTTGAGAAAAGGAAAGCTCAGATGGGCCGATCTGGAATCTTGCTCCTTATGAGGTCATAATCATGGCTTTCAAACGAGCAAAGTGGCAGTTGGTCAAGGCCACACCCCCACCCTCCACCTTGCTCTCCCCTCTCCTCCTCAATAGCTACAGACAAAGAAATGGCACATCCTAAGGAAAGCTCATTGTGAGACTGCCTCTAGTGGCTGTAATTCTGCACCAAGGCTGAATTTCGGGATAGAGACTTCAGACACAGTATTAGGGGACCACTAAGGTCTATATAAAAGAGACTTCAGATACAGTATTAGGGGACCACTAAGGTCTATATAAAAGCATCCAAAGAGCACCATGTCATGGGACCTTTAAGTGTGTGTCCTTAAATGTTGGGCCTTATTTGAGTCACTGACATGTCATTTATTCCTCAGTTACTTAAATTAAATATTTTCTCACGGATGACGGAAAATATGCCCACACGTACTGCACGGAAGAATGTGTGACAATACATACTCTGCCTCTCTCCCAGATGCTGCCTAACATATTCACATCTTTGGGGGTATTTAAAAATAAATAAATAAACAGTCCTTGTTTCCTTCCTCTGTCCCAGTACTTCTGCTGGCTGTGAGAAGACAGCTCAATGGTTTGGAAACCGGCTGAAATGATCCCCCACGGTGATTGAAGAATAAAATACTGGAAAATACTGTAAAGCAGACTACTGGGGGACACATTTTGAATTGCACAGAGCAGCAGTTTTATTAGAATAACTGTAATAAAAGTCTATCTGAAAATAAATGTTTCACAGTGGAAAACATTATGAAACCATACAGTACAGCCCTCCACTCATACATTTCTGTCTGATTTGCTTGGAAAAGAGCTACTAAGCACAGACTGCAGATCCATTTTTCTGAAAGACATCCGCAAGGCCATTATACACCAGGCGGACAGCGAATAAACAACAGGAAAATATGAAGTAATCGCCTGCGAATATTTCGCATTCAAACTATTCATACCGGAAGCAATGCGAATTTATGACAATTTCAATAAAGGTTTCAGATATTCACGCCATCGTGTCGGTGTGACAGTTTGAAGTCCTTCCGGAGACGCTACTGAAGCGAGAGAAGAAGGAACGGGAGATGCTGGGTCAGCAGATGAGAGATGGCGATCAGAGCCGAGGCAAGTTAACGTTCAGCGGTGAAGAAATCAAATGAATAGAGATCTGTCAATCTTCCTCTATAATACCATTCAAATTTCATTTATATTTTTGCTCAAATGTGTTATTGATACATACCACACAACTCAGGCTTATGCATTGTCACTGCCACTATAATGCGTGAGGTTGTTGTTTGGCATTCTATCCACTAGAGGGACTTCCAACATTAACCTGGCCTTAAAGGGGACCTATGTCATGGCGCATTGCATTTCTAGCACCCCGCTTTGTTTACATTCATTTTCCACCACGAGCACAGAAAAATCAAACTTGTTTTGGAAAAAAACGACCTTTGTCAAGTCCAAGACCAGGACTTATTGAGACCGAGTCCAAAGAGGTTCAAGTCCAAGTCAAGACTCCAAATGAGAGACAGTCAAGACTGAGACAGAAAAAAAAGAATCCTCTTCAAGACCACTCACGTACCTGTTAATAATTTATGTGATGTGAGAGACAGTATATCTTCTATTTTAAGATGATCATTTTGCATGATTACTTGTAATGATCAAAGAACAAGTGTAGAGAAACACACTTTAGGATCAAATTAGGCTGTTACTTACTTTAAGTAGAGCAGTTTCACATAAAGCTGAAGTGCAACTTCACATTTTAGATTTAGAAGATATTTTAGAGTCTTTATTCTGGTGTAACAATGTCATTCTGTGCTGCCAATGGAATCCATTAAGAATCCATAGTACAAAGTGCTCGCCGACATTGTGTCTGTGGCCAAAATGATTGCTGCCTGATGATTGAGGTATATGACGCAGCCAGGCGTATACCAGGGGACCAATGTCAATGCCTGTTCTAGATGGATTTTGAATAAAACCAATACCTGTTTTTTGAAAGAGTGCACTTCATCAATGGTTTAGACAGAGGAAGATACTTTAGAAAAAAAGCATATAGTGCTGGACTCGATTGAGACCAACTAGAATATTTGGCCAGTCCAATGGCTGAGTCTGAGACAAGTCTGAGTCCAAATACCAACGAGTCCAAGACGAGTCAGAGACAATAGAATAGCGTCTGAGTCCGGACTCAGACTCAAGTAGTACAGAACTGATTGGCCCATAATATTCACGGTTTGTGTGAAAGTACTCGTGACAAAAACAACTGTTCGAAAAAATATCTTGACATGCGAATCAATCGCCGATGTGTAAAGACCTTTATAGTTGACATTTCCATTCAGTATTTCAGTGACAAATACAATTATTGGTTAAGGTTTTAACATACTGTACAGCAAACATGCCGTGCTGACTACTCAAGCAATAGTTATTTTCTATCCCACCACAGAATACAATATTGTGCAAATAGCACTTACCGAAAATGTTGTTGCAATGGTTACCTGCAGTACCTTGCACACTTTTTTACATCAGTGGTTATGTTTGCTGCGGCCCTTTGTACAATTAAAATGGATCCACCAGCCAGCCAACCAGAAATAAGTATTTTCATTAGTCATGATATAACTGTAATTAAAAGCGGAAGAACAGGCTCCATATACACACAGCTACTGAGTGTTTGCAACAGCCACTGTACAAGCTTTCATCAGCTACTGTGTGTAGCCTACTGTATATGAAATCATGACTATGTTACAGTTGATTTGATGAACTTGTTTGCAAACAGTTATACATACTTTTGCCCAAATGGAACAGGGATCCATTGATCATTTAACGGGAACTCTCTCAAGTGCACAGATCATGTGGGAAAATCAACCGCTGGTTTTGTGTTTCCTGAAAAGTCGTCTTTGTGGACACGTGGCGGTTCAGTTTCAGCAGAGCTTTCTCTGTCTGAGGTCAAGAAATACAAACTGTCTTCTTTGTGTTGTCATGGTCATTCACAAGGATAGAGATGTGAGGTGGCACACACACACACTGGGCGTAGAGATGTTAGGATGGAAATGTGTCGTGGCATGTAGATCAGCTGTGAGTCCCTGACTGCTTTGTCACCTGTCACTTTTTCTTTTTTTCCCTTCATTCTTTCTTCTACGCTATAGTTGTCCTGTTCTCTCCACCTTTATTTACAGTCCTCTTTTCTCTTTCTTACGCTCGCCGCTTTCATAAGACACCTGTCACTATCCTGTCCTAAACCGCCGCTTCAGCCGACAAAACGTGTCCGCTCGCCTTACTGTCACAGCCTGTGTGTGCATGTGTGTGATTAAAGTGACAGAGTGTGTGTCCAGTTGAACTGGAGCGTGTGTGCGCGAGGGTGTATTTGTGTGTGTCCAGTTGAACTGGAGCGTGTGTGCGCCAGGGTGTATTTGTGTGTGTCCAGTTGAACTGGAGCGTGTGTGCACGAGGGTGTATTTGTGTGTGTCCAGTTGAACTGGAGCGTGTGTGCGAGGGTGTATTTGTGTGTGTCCAGTTGTGTCAGCCATCCTGTCAGTTGAAGGAGGAGAGGGGAGAGCAAGGTGGAGGGTGGGGGTGTGGCCTTGACCAACTGCCACTTTGCTCGTTTGAAAGCCATGATTATGACCTCATAAGGAGCAAGATTCCAGATTTGCCCATCTGAGCTTTCATTTTCTCAAAGGCAGAGCAGGATACCCAAGGCTCGGTTTACACCTATCACCATTTCTAGCCACTGGGGGACCAAAGGCAGGCTGGGGGAACGCATATTAATGTTAAAAAACCTCATGAAGTGAAATTTTCATGCCATGGTACCTTTAACAGCCTACTCGTTTAAAAGACAGGTATGGGTATACATTTTTTTATACTACTGCAGATACTGTACCTGAGTATCAAGCAGAAACAGGTAGCTGTTTTCAACATAAAAGCTCTGTATGCTACCTTCCCAGCACCAAATGGCAGAAAAAGTTAGCAATATATATTTGTGAGCTGTAAGGGTTTCGTTAGCTGCAACAGTCCCTACAATCCTATGTGTACAAGATTGCGGCTAGTAAGCTAGCTTCATTTTTGGTCGTAATTCGAGTATATTTACAGTTTGAATTTCGTCACGCCAGTTATACATCTAACTAAATGTCTTATAAACCTAACAACGGTGTCCGATTTCAAGTTAATATTTGTGAATTTAGCTAGGTGTTTCGTTAGCTGCGACTGTCCCTTCAATCCTATCTATGTGTAGCTACAAATCACGGCTAGTTAGCTTCATTTTTGGTCGTAATTCGAGTATTTACAGTTTGAATTTCGTCACGCCAGTTATACAACATCTAACTAAATGTCTTATAAAGCTAACTACGATGTCTGATTTCAAGTTAATGAATATTTGTGAGCTGTAAGGGTTTCGTTAGCTGCAACAGTCCCTACAATCCTGTGTACAGATTGCGGCTAGTTAGCTTCATTTTTGGTCGTAATTCGTGTATATTTACAGTTTGAATTTCGTCACGCCAGTTACACATCTAACTAAATGTCTTATAAAGCTAACAACGGTGTCCGATTTCAAGTTAATGAATATTTGTGAGCTGTAAGGGTTTCGTTAGCTGCAACAGTCCCTACAATCCTATGTGTACAAGATTGCGGCTAGTAAGCTAGCTTCATTTTTGGTCGTAATTAGAGTATATTTACAGTTTGAATTTCGTCACGCCAGTTATACATCTAACTAAATGTCTTATAAACGTAACAACGGTGTCCGATTTCAAGTTAATATTTGTGAAGTTTAGCTAGGTGTTTCGTTAGCTGCGACTGTCCCTTCAATCCTATCTATGTGTAGCTACAAATCACGGCTAGTTAGCTTCATTTTTGGTCGTAATTCGAGTATTTACAGTTTGAATTTCGTCACGCCAGTTATACAACATCTAACTAAATGTTTTATAAAGCTAACTACGGTGTCCGATTTCAAGTTAATGAATATTTGTGAGCTGTAAGGGTTTCGTTAGCTGCAACTGTCCCTACAATCCTATGTGTACAGTTTAGGAAAAGATCGTGGGTGGGGTTACAAAATGTACGTTTCAGTGACATGCAGGACAAGAACGGGACACAAACCCGGTGTCCTGGGTGAAAGTCCTGTGTTGTTTGACCCATCCACCGCCCCAACCTTCCTCCTTACGAGGATTTTCAGTCTTTCATACTACTAGTTACCGTTGTCACTCTAAATACTACGTCATCTTACAGACGCTAACAGTGTTGGGGAGTAACGGAATACATGTAACGGCGTTACGTATTCAGAATACAAATTATGAGTAACTGTATTCCGTTACAGTTACAATTTAAATAGTTGGTATTTAGAATACAGTTACATTGTTAAAATCAATGGATTACATGACGATACTTCTCTGTTTCACGAGTTTATTCACTCTGAATAAATTAAGGCAACTTAATGCATTTTCCAGAAGCCCCGATATGAAATAGAAAAAAATAGCTATTTGCGTGATCAGTCACAATGGAGTCGGAACCGGCACGACAGAGCCAGGGCAGCACTAAGTTTCTATCTTGGAAATTCAAACAGCATTTCACGTTAAAGAACGAACAGGGAGAATGAAATATAGCTAACTGTGCCGTGCAGCCTCTGCTTGCTAGCAACCAACCTCCTCAGCGTCCAAATTACTCCACCTCCAACCTGAAGAAGCATCGTAAAGTAAGTTATTTTTTTAATTAGCCAAGGGGAGTCGTCTGCTGTAATTTTACTGGTCACCTTGCTATTTTAACATTGACGTGCGACTTTACATTCTCATAGGTGCTGATTTACTAGCTCCAGAGCCGTTTAAAGACTGACTCCGTTTGACATGCTAACTAACGTTAACTAAAATTAGCTTGTGGTAGCTTAGACCGCAGTTAGATTTTTGTAGTATGCAGTTCGGGACTACCAATACAATAATCTATCTGCTTGTTCAGGTACACATTCAGCTAGTTGGAATAAAAAGAACACACCATTATAGGCCTGTTTAGTAAGCTGGATGTGATAGCCGCATTCCTACACTTATAAAACGCAATTCAATGTGGAAGTAATCCTGAAGTAATCCAAGTATTCAGAATACGTTACTCAGATTGAGTAACGTAACGGAATACGTTACAAATTACATTTGTGGGCATGTATTCTGTATTCTGTAACGAAATACGTTTTGAAAGTATCCTTCCCAACACTGGACGCTAAAGGGTGATTTTTGCGTAGGTATCTTACGCCGAGAGCCACTGACCAAGCGTCAGTATTTGATGAGTTGGCAGTGAGAACGGGTTGTCAGATACTTTTATTGGACGGAAATTGACGATGCCCATTTGCCCTATATGATTACATTGCAGCCCATTTCACAGCTACTGGTTACAGCGTTCTCGCTCAATTCTGGATCAATTAGTCACTTAGACACCAATGCATGGAAAAATAGGGTCCAGGTTGAAAAACTAAAATAAAAAATTACCCTTTAAAATTTATCCTGTGGAGTTTTCAAGCATTCAAGCCATTGCAAAATGAGTTTCTACAAAGCTAATTAAGACTATCAGCTCCACACAACTCTCTCTGCATTTCTCAGTATGGCTATGTTTAGAAGATTATGTCGTACGGCGAATTCCTCATGGGGGCGACAGAAACTACACGCTTTACCTTTAAATTCATATTTACTAGCTTGAAGTCTTCTTCTTCATTTCCTTTTGTTGGTGCATTACAAAATTTCTGGGCTCATTACTGCCACCCGTCAATCAGTGGAGTGTGAAACCATTCGCAGGACTGTCATCGTGTCACCAGAGTGCATGGAGGTCCACGGGAGCCAACTCATGGAATACTGCTCCATAGTCCTACTAGAGGTGAAAAACTCCACATGGTATATTTAATACGTTCGTTGTGTGAAATGAAAATCAATGAGAATCAAATGACACCCACAATGCTTTGCGACTCAGCTGCCACTCGCCAGTGTGTGTGCTGCCCTTAAGAGACACCTCGTGAACCCACAGAGCTATGTCTTGTTTATGAGAACCAATAAAAAATCTGTATCTGGCAAAATACCGTGCTGCACCATGATACAGCACAATGAATGGACATTTCCCACACTGGGTACAACCTGCTCACAGGTTACATTTATAACTCCATGTTGTGTTTGCGATTCTGGAAGCCTTTTCCATTTTATGGGAATGTTTAGCTACCCTTCAATACAGTGACTACATTACATTACAGTACAGGAGGCCCCTGAGGGACATTAAGCCCTGATCCTGGCAGTGTTTGTGTCCTGCCCTTCCCACTGAAGTATGAAAAACCATCTACTTTCATGATGGTACTGCAATGTATTAATGATAGATAGATAGATAGATAGATAGATAGATAGATAGATAGATAGATAGATAGATAGATAGAGTGATTGATTGATTGATAGTCTTGACATTTGAGTCTCCAGGAATGCCAGTCTAGGCAGGTGAGAGCTGCTGAGTTAGAATCTGTGAGAGCAGCATCCGGCAAATATTAATTTCCCTTAACCTGGATATGTCTGAGTTAACTTGATTAGAGGTGGACCGGGGACTCTCTCTCTCTCGCTCTGTCTTCATTGCAGGTGCAGAGGTGTGTGTGTGTGTGTGTCAGTGATGGATGTATTGCAGATGGTCTCAGCTCCATCTAATTATGCTGTGGACACTGGAGGAAGTCCTGCACAGAGGTCACTTAGGACACACACACACACACAGAAAGAGAGAATCAGAGAGTGAGTGTGCTCGAGGTGCTTCTTTTTAATTTACCTTTTCTTAAACAGTCTGCAGTAGTTGGAAATGTCAGCGCGATCTACACACACATATATATTGTATCAACATCTATTGCCGGAAAAAACTGACTACTGGAAAAGAAGATCCAAGAAGCGAGTGAACAGCAGAAGCAGCTACTGCAGCGTGAGGCGATAGGACAAGATGCCACACAGTTGTATATATCCCGGCTGAGGTTTAAAAGCAATTCAATCAGGAGAGACTTCTTTGCAATTATGAACATATTTATTGTACATACAACATGTAAATGTAGGAGTCTCTGGAGATTGGACTCCAGGGGAGGAGGCGGGACGCACTCTATTTCCTGAAACGACAACTGCCAACCGTGGAAGAGAGAGCAGATTTAAAGCAGGGTATCAAGCTGTGATAGGCTCGTCGACAAATGGTCGACCCTGATTGGTTTAACTAACAACAACACAGCTGTTCTGATTACTACTGACAAGTGACGTACCGTGAAACAGCTGATCATTATGATTGATGGAAAAGGTATATGAAGTCTTCCTTTAAGAATTTACGCTGAGCTTCATTAGATATTGCGCTCTGTGCAGGATCTTGCGCGATATTGTGGATCCATTAGCGCCTGCACTAAGCTAACCATCTGATAACGCTTACTCAACCAATGTTATAACAAGGGAAAAAAAGCTTATGGGGGGGTTGTTTGGCTCGAGGTCATGGTGCAAAGCAGCCTAGGGGGAAATTACTCCGAACCATCACTTTAAGTAGGTTTCATCATAAAAACATAATTCATCCTTGAAGTCCAAATGTTGTGACTTTTTATGAGAATAAGCTGTTCAGCTACAGTGAACCATCTGCTCAACAGCTTCCAGCTCTACTTAATGGACTAAAGAAGAGTCCCTGGAAGTCCAAGTTAAATGATTCTCAACCATAACACGAAAATAATGAGACTGTATAGTATACCGCCTTCAGTGCCTTGACTCAATGCAAATTTAGTTGTGCTGCATCTTAAAATCACAGTGGACTGAATTGAGATAGATTTTTGTCAGGGCATAAATAGGACAACACAAGAATTTACTCATCTGTACAATTAATGAAAATGAAATACAGGAAGGTTGGAAAAGTAAACACTTTCACTTACACCACTCACTGATATAAAAATCCATTTTGACTTTATTCTGTAGATTATTGTGATACAAAGCTACCCGCTGTAATAGAAAAATAAACAATAGATCCAATATGAGTTAATGTGAAACACTATCCATCTTAAAGCTATAGTGCGTAGTTTCTGCCGCCCCCGATGAGGAATTCAAAGTAATGACAACAAAACTGTCGCTGCGTTCACATGATACAAGCCTTACGTGACCGCGCACCGGTCTTCTGGGGAACATGAATATTGGTATCAGAGTTTTTGCATATCAATCAAGTCGATGAGATATTTCACTGGATTAGTAAACATTTTAACCTGCTGGTGGAGCAAGATGAAAACTCAGGGCGTGACCATGTCAGTATCATTCATGTGGGGACCATGCATTTCAGTTTTATGTCAACTACTGCAGCGCCCGTTCAATAGTGCCTGTTCCAACAACCTGTTCTCACTAACATAACACTGACTCTTGGGCAGTGGCTCTGAGCATCAGATACAACGCAAAAAGCACCCTTCAGCGTATGTATGGAACGCACCGGTCAGAGCAGCAGCTCGACCGCGGCGTTTAAAATGTCGTAGTATTAAGAGCATCAGCGGTAGCAAGTAGTTTGAAAGCCCAAAATGCTGCGTAGAGAGGTTGGTTTAGGTGGTGAATGATTCAAACAACACAGGACTTTCCCCAGAGTGGACCTTATGTTAAGGAAAAGATCGTGGGTGGGCTGATGTTTCCGTGACACGCGGGACGAATGGGACGGTTGGGTTTAGGAAAATGTCGTGGGTGGGCTTACGTTTCCGTGACACGCGGGAATAACGGGACGGTTGGGTTTAGGAAAGTAAGAAACCCAACTTTAGGAAACGTGACACGTGGGACACGAACACCGGTCTCCTGGGTGAAAGTCCTGTGCTTGACCCATCCGCCACCCCAGCCAAACTCCCTATGCGGAATTTTGGCCTTACATACTACTCGCTACCGTAGTCGCTCTTAGTGTTACGTCATCTTCAAACCCCGTGTAGCTGCTGTACGTTATACAAACACGCTGAAGGGCACTTATTTGTCCAAACATCCGTATTTTTTTAGAGTTCGGAGTGAGAACGGGTTGTAAAAACGGCCACCAATCAATGCCTCGCGGTCCGCTTGGAAAGAACCAATAAAATGCCTCCTTACCTGGGGTGGTCTCTAGCTCACCCAGTAAGAGCGCTCGCCCTGTGTTGGCTGAGTCCTGCAGCGGCACGGGTTCGAATCAGACTTGCTGCCCTTTGCTGCATGTCATCCCCCATCTCTCTCCCCCTTTCATGTCTATCAGCTGTCACTGTCTGAATAAAGGGAAAAGCCCCCAAAATATTATCTTAAAGGAAAAAAAAAAGCTTCCTTGCCACGCTGTGCTTACTCTTACCCTACTGCGAACAAGCCTGCGCTCGTTGTAGCTGTCGGAGTTACTGCAATTCTACTGAAGAATGGAGGAGAAAACTCAGCAAATGTTGCCACTGCTGCGGTTACTTGCAACCGCCCGCCTGCCTGCCCTGCTAAAAAATCTAATCTTGATAGTTTTTCAACATTACCAACAATGCCTATCAGCGCAGAGACCATAAAAGTCCGTACATCTATCCTCTGGGCACTATGAATGTCTGTAGAACATTTCATGACAATCCATCCTTCCTTCTCACTTACTGCTGGCTTTGCCCATACCACCATGGTTGTTTGCATCGGTCCTTGATAGCTCAAGCAGGTTGAGTTATTCGACATTTTACTGTAGGAACACTTTGCAGCCAAATATACCCTTAAAGCGTTGAAACAAGGGAGAAATAAACGTGGCGTTGCCTAAAATACAGTTTTCCTCATGGTCACCCAACATCGCACCTTGTGTCAAGGTAATGGGAGTGTCAGTCAGTGTAACATTAAAAATATCCTGTAGGGATGTGTCATTTCTCCAGGTTTCATCATAATCTAATCAGTGGTTTCTGACAGATCCTTCATGCATGACATCCACATCCAGCTTCTTAGAAATAACACTGATTTTCATTGGGAACAAGTGAAATACTCTCACCCCTTTGAAGATTTGTTCACAGAAAAACAAATATTGATGACTAAGCGCAGACAAAATGAGTTCAGATGGATAGTTGTTCTTGTCCGCTTAATATATCTTTAATAAGGAAGACAGTGTTTCCCTGCAGGTTGAGAATTTACTTGTGATGGCTGGGTTCAGTAATAAACTAGTCAAACAGAGGTTTATGAACTATTTATTGAAAACAATGACTACATAACATTAACAGATAATTTTGAAAGAAATAACTTTTCACATATTAAACAAATCAGACTAAAAGATGATACAGATACAGATGAAGTGTAGCCATGATGTGCTTTGTCAATTGAATCTGGTTGGTTTGTCAAATGTTATGGTACAGCAGATAAAATACATTATTACCTGAAGCCCAAATGTTAACTATATTAACAACTTAACCTTAATACTGTACTATTATCCATACAGAAAGTTATATACATGTTACTATGAATCTCAACTGATTTGATTTACTGTCTCCTCCTAACTCCTGTTAAATCATATAAGACTAAGGCTGTCTAAAGTTAATTCTCTTTCATTGTTTGGTAGATCATTAGTTTTTTAATCCGTGTTTTGGGGATCCTAAACATGCTGTTTTGTACTATAGCCTACATGTCCGTGTTGCACTTATTAAGATCTCATCCTAACAGATGTGTGTCCTTTAAACAACTCTGAATAGTAGCTCAAAACTTTTACAGCCTGCCTAATAAAATCTCTGGTTTTATTTGGGCTTGATGCCATACAGTTAATGAATACGGGCAGGGCGCGATTTGTGAAAGAAGCAGAAGGGGGGATGTTTTTTGATCATGCACAACAAAGCAAAACATGCAATAATTAAATCCCCCTTTTAATACCATGGATATGGTGCCATTCGGCCAGCCATGCCAGAACACTTATTTGTGAACTTCAATATCCAGTGGAAAATAATCTCAAAATGACATAGCACAACGTGGTGTCAACATAAAACACAGCGCTTTGCTGCATGGCGCTAACTTTTTCTGGCTAAACTCCACTACCACGGCCCCTGAAAGGACCGTCATCTGGCGTTGCCTGTACCCGGCTCACAGTCACCTATTAGCGGCTAAACAACTGCCGCTGGTAGCCGGCGTCCCGGAGCTCTGTAGCGACTAAATACAACAAGCAACTGAGGCTCCGATTTTATTGTTCTTTGGTACTGTAGACTGTTCACATTACAACGCTTTACTTTTTTTTTTTTCTTTTTTTTTTTCTTTTTAGTTTAAAATACTTCTATTTTAGCTATATAATATATGGTCTATTGGTGAATTGGATATATAGACCAGAAAGGGGGAAATCCCCCGGAACCCCACCCCCGCGGCAAATCACACCCTGGTTACGGGCTCGGAGAACGGGAGCTGAAGGCGCAACCATTAGCTCAGCTCTATTATAAAGATATGGAGTGGAGCAGAATGCAAACTCTAATAAATGATGTTCGGGGAGCCTTCACAGAGGCGTGGCCACGGCATTTCTACGGTTTATCAGATTAGTTAATCCCACGGCAAGACCACCAGCAGCATGCTACTGCTAACGATAGCCTCTGAGCCTGAAGTGGAGCAGGGATGCTGTGTCATGCACGGCGCAAGTCTTCACGAGGGGGAGGGGCTGGTTATTTCCAAGTACATTTACAGCTTAACCCTTGTGGATTGTTCAAATTCACTACCCTTTCGTTATGTTGGTGGCTGAAAACAGCCACTACTTTTAAACTGTTGTAAAAATGTATCAGATAAATATTTTTTTCAATTTTTTTTGCATATATCTATTAATCAACTTCAGTCCTGATCAAAACTACTAAATTTTCAAAAAAAAAAATCTGGATTTTAACTCTTTAATTGCCAATTTCATGAATGATGTCACAGATTTGGGGAAAAAAAAACACAAAATTACTGATTTTCCATATAAAATGTGATTGTGGACTGGATTTATTTTTACCTTTCATCACAGTCTTGGACATGTCAAAGATGAGAAACAACATTGGTTTTGATGCATTGTTAGTTTTTGTGCAGGATCAGATTTTAACTTTTTCTCCCTAATTTACTGTTCGTGGCTGAAAACAGCCACTACTTTAAACTGCTGTAAAAATGTATCAGATAAATATTTTTTTCTATTTTTTTTTGCATATATCTATTAATCCACCTCTGTCCTGATCAAAACTACTAAATTTTCAAAAAAGAAATCTGGATTTTAACTCTTTAATTGCCAATTTCATAAATGATGTCACAGATTTTGGAAAATAAACACACAATATGACTGATTTTCAATATAAAATGTGATTGTGCACTGGATTTTGTTTTACCTTTTATCACAGTCTTGGACATGTCAAAGATGAGAAACAACATTGGTTTTGATGCATTGTTAGTTTTTGTGCAGGATCAGATTTTAACTTTTTCTCCCTCATTTACTGTTCGCGGCTGAAAACAGCCACTACTTTAAACTGCTGTAAAAATGTATCAGATAAATATTTTTTTCAAATATTTTTGCATACATCTATTAATCAACCTCAGTCCTGATCAAAACTACTAAATTTTCTAAAAAACATCTGGATTTTAACTCTTTAATTGCCAATTTCATAAATGATGTCACAGATTTGGGAAAAAAACCACACAAAATGACTGATTTTCAATATAAAATGTGATTGTGGACTGGATTTTTTTTTACCTTTTATTACAGTCTTGGACATGTCAAAGATGAGAAACAACATTGGTTTTGATGCATTGTTAGTTTTTGTGCAGGATTAGATTTTAACTTTTTCTCCCTCATTTACTGCTCGTGGCTGTTTTTGCCCCATTGACTGCCATTATAGCCACATTTTTTGAATGCAAAGCCATGACACCATATAATCATGCATTTTTGATTGTTGTTGGTTTTCCCTATTGAGAAGAGGTAAAATGTGTAATTTTTACTGTTGATTACCAGGTGGCACCATTAACCATTTAGATAGGCCTGTGCAAAAAAAAGCTTAGATTCTGGATTGTACATGGAGTTATATGGAGTATAATAGCATATTAAAGTGTGTGTGTGTGAGTGTGTGTCTGTGTGTGTGAGAGAGAGTGTGGGAACTCACCTTGATGTGACCTGAGAAAATCAAAACATGCACCTCAGCTCTCAGTACTACATTGAGTAAACTAATACAAGTAAGTGTATTTATGCATCTGCTGCCTTTTGATGAGTGAGAAATGCAGACTAAACAAAAACAAAGCGAGTGGATTTCAACACTTGCATGCAAGCCTGCTGGTCATTTGATGGTGAAAAGAGCAGCAAGCAACATGAGAAAGGGCTTGACTCGCAGTGAAGTTTTAGATGTGACTATGCAGCTTGATTCCTCCAGCGAGCTGGAGGATGTATCGTCAGGGATCTGATCGGAGCAAGCTTATCCTCTCTATGGCGAGCTGGTCTCTGCAGCTTGTCATCAAAACGCAGAGCTTTGCTGATTTCATGAAATCTTGATATGGACATGGTGGTTCTAAAAATCACACGACCACTGCGTTCATCCCACAGGCAACGTGTGGACTCCCCTCTGGACCTGTAGACGCCGGCCAAAATCAGTAGCCCCATGTAGGCACAGAGATCTGTGGAGTCCATCCCGGTCCAGTTTCTCATTGTGCGGCGCCCATGGAGGTTGGTCATGCTAACAATGATGTCAATCATCTCCTCTGTAAAAAACAGATTGAACACAGAATCAATGTTCTGGAGCCTTGCAATGGCATAGCGCGTTGGCCCTGGAGTCACGCCTCTGGCTGGCTGAAGAAATGGAGTTGTCTCCGCGTTGGTAGAAAACCACACTTCGCCGTTTCTTCCAATCCACCCAGATCCAGGATCCTCCGAATCCTCCTCGCCTTCAGTGGAAGCTAGAGAGGATGATGAGGGTGGCACATCCAAATCAGGATCGGACTCACCTGAGTCTGTGGTTTCAGAGGGAGACAACGATACATCAGGATCTGACTCTCCTGAGTCTGTGGTGTCAGAGGGAGACAACGATGCATCAGGATCGGACTCTCCTGAGTTTGTGGTGTCAGAGGGAGACGACGATACATCAGGATCGGACTCTCCTGAGTCTGTGGTGTCAGAAGGAGACGACGATACATCAGGATCTGACTCTCCTGAGTCTGTGGTGTCAGAGGGAGACGACGATACATCAGGATCGGACTCTCCTGAGTCTGTGGTGTCAGAAGGAGACAACAATACATCAGGATCAGACTCTCCTGAGTCTGTGGTGTCGGAGGGAGATGACGATACATCAGGATCAGACTCTTCTGAGTCTGTGGTGTCGGAGGGAGACGACGATACAACAGGATCGGACTCTCCTGAGTCTGTGGTGTCGGAGGGAGACGACGATACATCAGGATCGGACTCTCCTGAGTCTATGGTGTCAGAAGGAGACGACGATACATCAGGATCTGACTCTCCTGAGTCTGTGGTGTCAGAGGGAGACGACGATACATCAGGATCTGACTCTCCTGAGTCTGTGGTGTCAGAGGGAGACGACGATACATCAGGATCGGACTCTCCTGAGTCTGTGGTGTCAGAAGGAGACAACAATACATCAGGATCAGACTCTCCTGAGTCTGTGGTGTCAGAGGGAGATGACGATACATCAGGATCGGACTCTCCTGAGTCTGTGGTGTCGGAGGGAGATGACGATACATCAGGATCAGACTCTTCTGAGTCTGTGGTGTCGGAGGGAGACGACGATACATCAGGATCGGACTCTCCTGAGTCTGTGGTTTCAGACAACGATACATCAGGATCGGACTCTCCTGAGTCTGTGGTGTCAGAGGGAGACGACGATACATCAGGATCGGACTCTCCTGAGTCTGTGGTGTCAGAAGGAGACAACAATACATCAGGATCAGACTCTCCTGAGTCTGTGGTGTCAGAGGGAGATGACGATACATCAGGATCGGACTCTCCTGAGTCTGTGGTGTCGGAGGGAGATGACGATACATCAGGATCAGACTCTTCTGAGTCTGTGGTGTCGGAGGGAGACGACGATACATCAGGATCGGACTCTCCTGAGTCTGTGGTTTCAGACAACGATACATCAGGATCGGACTCTCCTGAGTCTGTGGTGTCAGAGGGAGACGACGATACATCAGGATCGGACTCTCCTGAGTCTGTGGTTTCAGACAACAATACATCAGGATCAGACTCTCCTGAGTCTGTGGTGTCCGAGGGAGACGACGATACATCCTCCAGCTCGCTGGAGGAATCAGGCTGCATAATCACATCTAAAACTTCACTGCAAGTCAAGCCCTTTCTCATGTTGCTTGCTGCTCTTTTCACCATCAAATGACCAGCAGGCTTGCATGCAAGTGTTGAAATCCACTCGCTTTGTTTTTGTTTAGTCTGCATTTCTCACCATCAAAAGGCAGCAGATGCATAAATAGACTTACTTGTATTAGTTTACTCAATGTAGTACTGAGAGCTGAGGTGCATGTTTTGATTTTCTCAGGTCACATCAAGGTGAGTTCCCACACTCTCTCTCACACACACAGACACACACTCACACACACTTTAATATGCTATTATACTCCATATAACTCCATGTACAATCCAAAATCTAAGCTTTTTTTTGCACAGGCCTATCTAAATGGTTAATGGTGCCAACTGGTAATCAACAGTAAAAATTACACATTTTACCTCTTCTCAACAGGGAAAACCACCAACAATCAAAAATGCATGATTATATGGTGTCATGGCTTTGCAATCAAAAAATGTGGTTATAATGGCAGTCAATGGGGCAAAAACAGCCACGAGCAGTAAATGAGGGAGAAAAAGTTAAAATCTAATCCTGCACAAAAACTAACAATGCATCAAAACCAATGTTGTTTCTCATCTTTGACATGTCCAAGACTGTAATAAAAGGTAAAAAAAAATCCAATCCACAATCACATTTTATATTGAAAATCAGTCATTTTGTGTGTTTTTTTCCCAAATCTGTGACATCATTTATGAAATTGGCAATTAAAGAGTTAAAATCCAGATTTTTTTTTAGAAAATGTAGTAGTTTTGATCAGGACTGAGGTTGATTAATAGATGTATGCAAAAATATTTGAAAAAAATATTTATCTGATACATTTTTACAGCAGTTTAAAGTAGTGGCTGTTTTCAGCCACGAACATAACGAAAGGGTAGTGAATTTGCCCACAGTGTACTGTTGGGTTTTGGAAAATTTTCAAACCATTTTCCTAAAATATGTGTTAAAATAAGATTTGTCAGTGAAAATCATTCCATATGCTGTAACACGGAAAAAGTTATGGCCAAATTTAGACTCAAAATTACCCCTTAGTGGCTGAAAACATCCCCAACAGCACATAAGGGTTAAACTCTCCAGGAACATTTGGGATTAGATGGTCATAAGAAATACAAATTCAGCTCTCCAACTTTTTAAATTCAAGTTAAGTGATTCTCAAGTGTAGCCTAGAGAGCAATTGCCCCAATTTATTTCTCCAGCAAAGCTAAAGCCAAGCTATTAATGGCTTAGCGCAGATAAGCTCAAACTGCGTTAATAAAAGATTGGATAATGATCTTTAAAGAAAGGAGAGGGGACAGCGCATAGGGCAGAAATAATTAATCACCGTGAATGGAGGAAGAGGGAAAAAAAAGGTATGCAGAGCAGAGAGAGAGGGGGAGATGCAGAAAAGGCAAGAGAGGAAAGGAAGTGAGAGGAGAGGAAAAGATGAAAATGACACGAGAGGAGGAAAGGGAAGGAAGGGCAAGAGGTTAGGAGAAGAGAGCGATAAGAGGGGGGAAAGATAATGCTAATATAAAAGGAGTAGCAATAATTAATCACCAGGAGTGGATGGAAAGATGAGGAAAAAGTAAAGGCGAGAGAGGAAGGTAAAAAGATGGGGGAGAACAGGAAAGGTGAAGGAAGTTAGAGAGATCTCTAGTTTTTTGTCAAGAGTAATTCACAGTATAAACTCAAAGTTCAACATCACCAAAATTACAACTATCCAAAAATAAAGGGTGTGATGGTCTGGACCTCGGTGCCCAGACAGTACTCCTGTGACTGTATGATCATGGTAATTAGACTGAGAGCAGCAAAGGGAGTGTGATTCAGAGGGTAGAAGGTGATGCAGGCACATCTCTATACTTTCAAAAAGTACAACACGATAAAAATTGCATAGAGTCTGTTGTTCTGACTCGAGGGGAAATGTCATTCCAGCAGAGCAGTTCAGTGTCTTGATTTCACCCGTTGAACGCACCTCTGCAAAATGTATCGTGGTCATGCTTTAATTATATCTAATATATAATGTATATTAACCCTCCTGTAAATAACTGAATGAAGTTGGCTGGAAGCCTAGATGTAACACAGAATTGGAAAATTGAAGACAATACGAGGGTTAAATATAATTATATCCAATAATGCCTCTTGTGGCCTACATCTACTGTAGCTGCTGTAGACCTGATGGGTACCCTTTAACAAGTAAATTTCAAATCCACCTACATCTATATATATATATATATATATATATATATATATATATATATATATATATATATATATATATATATATATAGCTAGATATGCCGTATATATGATATGATGAAGCGATAGGGCAAATTAATGGAACACCATGAAGTTGGGGTTATAAACAGAATAGACTTTCAGTTTACAACGCTGGTTTACACATCAATCATAAAGCTATTTAAATATGGAATAAAAGCATAAAGTATTTGTTCATGGCATGGGGCTTTATGCAGTCTTCTTGATTTGTATGCATACGTGTGTTGTTTTCTATTCAGAGTCCCACTGTGGGAGAAACAAACAAGTCATTACTCCTGCTGCTTTCCTTCCCTGTACCACATATTCAAACAAATAGCAGATGGAAAATTAGGTTTTATGCAGCAATCTTTTATTTACACAAATGTACACATAAACACTCACTTAGCTACACATTTCTATTTGAATGATAAATGTTCCCAGAAACTCCGAGCTTTCAGGCTGTTGTGGATGGCCTCGGTGCTGTTGTACATCTGAAAGCACAGAGGCAGCTTGTTGGCATGTAGTGATTAGAGTGTCAGCACTAAAACTGGAAGGTTAAAAGTCCAGCCCTCCATGACCCTCCCAGTCTGCAGACATTTCTTTGGCCATCTAAAATACAGTAGCAGTGGCAGTTTCTTTAATGGCCAGAGGAGCAAGCTTTTCCCTCTCTGAGAAAATCTTTGCGGTAGAAGTGGACAGTGCTTAGTGGGCTCGACGGTGTTTTTTGCCCCCAACGGCTCCTTCCAGGCAGCGCTGCCACCGGTGCCTCCAAGGCACCTAACCCTAACCTTAACCTTAACCCTAACAATAACCATAACCAGTACCTAATCCTAGTGCCATCCCAGGCAGCGCTGCCTGGAAGGAGCCGTTGGGGGCAAAAAAACACTGATAAACGCTTAGTGGCCAACATGTAAAAAGACATTGCTGAAAACATTCAGGAAATCATAACAAGTAGTTCCTGACTAACCTTGATTCACCGGCGTTTAGAATGCCAACACAAAGGAAGTACAAGGCAACGGACATCAGGCGGAATCTCCGGCGGCAACAGAGCAATCCTAGAAGGTAAATTACGAACCCCACTATGGCCACGCCAAGACCCGCCCTACGAAGCAGCTCAATTGGTTGGGGTTGGCATTAGAGCTGGGCAATATATCGATATTATATCGATATCGTGATATGAGACTAGATATCGTCTTAGATTTTGGATATCCTAATATCGTAATATGACATAAGTGGTGTCTTTTACTGGTTTAAAGGCAGAGATGGGAAGTAACGAAGTACAAATACTTCGTTACTGTACTTAAGTAGATTTTTCGGATATTTCTACTTTACTTTACTATTTTTTTTTGTGGCGACTTTTTACTTTTACTCCTTACATTTTAACACGAATATCGGTACTTTCTACTCCTTACATTTTAAAAATTGGCTCGTTACTTTAGTTTTGTACAAGAGGTCGTAATGTCGGAGAATAGCGCGGACACGCGCCTCACACCGCGAGCAGGCGCGTGCGCCGCACAGAAAAAAGTGAGAAAAAAGAAAGAGAGACTGCTGTCCGGAGGATAATCAGTTGAGATCGTGTGTGTGCGTCCTTGAGAACTGTAAGTCGTATAACTTATGTTGTCAGTTCATTTAAGCCTGTTGTTGTATTATTGGTCTGTAGTTCTTGCAGAGTTAAAATAGGTTAGCTAGTGATTTAGTTGTTTGTGTTCTTCACCTGTTAGCTAGGTTTCACATTGCTTGTAAAGCATCAAAAGAGAGAAGTTGTTTCTGTCCGTGTTTTACAGACACACCTGGGGGGGGGGGCAAAGTTGGAAACCAGCATCAGCTTTAAATCCAGTCCTAATCTAGTCCTTAACAAGTTTCAAATAATTTCACTGGAGTTACCATTATTATTTTTCAAGTGATCAATACCGAATTCAATCTAATTGGATGGGAATATACTGTAGGCTACGTTGCATGTAACACACCACTACAAGATGACTCGACAGATTCGGCCGCATTCTGCATTCATTTGCGGCAAATAATTGCAGCTTGATGGTGGTAACATTAGCACATAGTGGTATGGACGGTGACATGATTGAAAATGAAGAAAACAGAGATCCCAGAGATTAGGCAGACAAGCAGCAAGACATTCCCAATCATCCCTGGCCTTATCTGAGAGAGATGTTTGAGATAGGCTAGGAGGCATCAAGTATGACTCCTGGCCAATGTGCTGTGTAACTCTAAAAGTATGGGGAACTTCTTAATTAATCTATGTTTAGTAATTCATATTGTATCCTTTATTTTCTTTCTATATTTGAGCACACACACATACATGTAGATTCCTTTAAATGTTAAGGGGAAGATTAAAAAAGAGAAACTGGATCTGTGAATTCTCACAGAATCACAATTGAATCCATATCTTGCTACTCAGTCAGAATCTTATTAAGCTGGAGTCCCAGTCTCTGTCACAATAATCATATATGTGATGTTTGGCAGACATCCATTTAAAATGTAGACAATGGCATATAAAGAGCCTGGTTTTTATGTCCACTGAAGTTTCTCATCTTGCACTCTGTTAGGGGTGTCCCCGACTAAGGATTTACACATTCGAATCAGAATTGACGAATCTTTCTATAGTCGACTGATAGTCGAATCATCTGTGTGTGTGTGTGTGTGTGTGTGTGTGTGTGTGTGTGTGTGTGTGTGTGTGTGTGTGTGTGTGTGTGTGTGTGTGAGAATGGGTTGGGAGGGGCACAACACTAGTCAGCAGGAGGGTAACATGTAAACCGCAGGCGCGTATGGACGCGTATTTCGCATCCGCCGCATGCATAACCGTCTCTATTTTGGGAACTGTGTATCCTGGCTCAAGTGTGCGCATTAATTCTTTATAACCTTCACCGTCCACAACATTCACTGGCCTCATTGTGAAGCGAAATAAACTCTGCAATTTTGTCCGGGATTTCTCTTTTCCTTTTCTCGGGCAATGGCGGTCTCAAATCTAGCTTTCTTTGAGTTAGTTTTGGCGCAGCCCCTGTACTACTACTACTACTACTTCTACTAGATGAACTGCTGTCGTCAGTCTGATACTGTGGGTGGATCTAGAAAAAAGACTAACATATTTTAAGTCCCAACATATGATATTGCTATTCGTAAATTAAAAGCGCCATTATATATGAAAAAGTGAAACGTCTTTATTGGTAATAAACTTACCCGTTTTAAGTGGAAAGCTATGTTTGTTGCTAACGAGTGGTAGGACATGAGCTGTTGGCACAACTTGCATTTTACTTTTTTGGATCATCTTTTACCATTTGAAAGTGCATCCACACTTTAGATTTTCTTTTTCCAGACATTGTTAAGTTTCCTCGTCTGATGCTCCTCGTCTGTCGCGGATCAGGGAAAGTGAAACTTAAATCTTTCACAGGGGTGGTTGGATTTACACACACACACGTAAAAAATATTTATTGAACTTTTCTTTCTTTCTTTTCACGTTTTTTTTTACAGCATTATCATAATTAAAGGCTGTGTATAACTTAATATAACCGTACAAAACCAGTAGTTCTGTGTGAAATTAGACATTGAGCACCCCCATATTGCCAAAATGGTATGATCCTCATTTCATAATAACACCCACGAAGATCCGACTGTGAGATTGGTGGTCGAATCAGGCTCCGCATATCGATTCATCGAATCTTCGACTATTTGGGGTCACCCCTACACTCTAGTAACATTTGTGTGGTCCAGGTAGCTTTGCATAAAAAGTGGTTGTCATTCGCAAGGCTACTTTTACTTTTATACTTTAAGTACATTTCAAAGCCTGTACTTTTTTACTTTTACTTAAGTAAAGAAGTTAAATCAGTACTTCTACTTTTACCAGAGTATTTTTTAACACAAGTATCTGTATTTCTACTTAAGTACGGGAAGTGAGTACTTTTCCCATCTCTGTTTAAAGGCTGCATTACATTAAACTTATGTCATTTTCTGATCTTACCAGACTGTTGTAATTGTTCTATTATTTGCCTTTACACACTTAGTCATTATATCCACATTATTGATGATTATTTATCAAAAATCTCATTGTGTAGTGTATATAATAGTCAACACTACAATATCGTTGCGGTATCAATATCGAGGTATTTGGTCAAAAATATTGTGATATTTAACTTTCTCCATATCGCCCGGGCCCTATTTAACATTTCACCTCGAGGGGTTAAGGTTAGGATAGCCGATTGGTCAGGGGATAGGACCTGAACAAATGGGGTTGCGTTACCTTGCGTTCTCATAGACGCCTGGCCAATAAATGCTATTGAAGGGTGGGTCTTGGCATGGCCATAGTGGGATTCGTAATATCGCATCCCGGAAGTGGAATTTGGCACCCGCGGGAGGGGTTCATCAAACAGCTAATTCTGTCACAGAATTTATTTTTCCCGTACCTTGTTCATTTCGTATCCTGCTCATTTCACAATCCCTTTTTGATGGTAAATGCTAGACCAGATCTGCTAGACGTTTCGATGTAGTTAGGTTTAGGCATGAGGAGTGGGGATTGGTTAGGATTAGGGTAAGAATAACAGGGTCAGCCAATCAGAGGCAGAATAAGGCAAAAATAAGGCAGGTCACAAAACACGTCCTGTGACATCGACACGTCTAGTGGATCCGATCTAGCATCTACCTTTTGTGACCCCGGCCTAAATGAGGGACATCACATGGAATTTCTAGCCGCACCGGAGCAATCCCGAAATGGAACACTGTGTATATAGTAGGGCTGTCAGCATTAACGCGTTAATCGCGATGCGGTTAAGGGCCGAGCATAACACGTTATTTTTTTTTATTGCATGCCGCCATTTATTCATTTATTTTCACTCTGCTTCGCATCGTGCCTAACAGGCTCATATTTTAACCCTTTGCCGCACTTTGCCATGCTTCCTCGTAACATCATGCTGCTGCAGGCATGATGGAGAAAGACAGCAGCAACTCAATTCTGAATGGCGCTTTTTATTTTCCAAAACTCCCAGACGGGTTGAAAGCCATATGCACATTGTGTAAAGCCGAGTTAAATTATCACCGAAGCACGTTAAGCTTGAGCTACCACCTACGAGCTAAGCATAGTACAGTTAACGTGACTCAGGTTGATGCTAGCGGGCTCAGGCAAAGCACTATTTTGGAGAGTTGCTAGTTGCCGACCTGTGGATGAAACCAAATCCCAAAATTACTACAGCTCTTGCAAAATGGGTGGCAACTAACTGCAGACCTGTCAGAATCGTAGAAGACTCTAGAAGGCATGTTCTGACCCATATATACATTGCCGTCGAGGGGGACAGTAGTTTCACGCACGCATACACAGCCTGTACGACACGGAGAAAGCAGCCAAACTGGAACTGCTGCAAAGTGATGCAAGGTGGTCACTGGACGTCAGTAATTAATCAAAATTATTTAGGAGTTACTGCACACTATATTGACTCTAGATTCAAATGTGTGACTAGATTCACACATTTTTCTTTTGTTTACAGTAAATAAATAAATAATAAACAAATACAAATCTTAAAATCAAGTTCATAAAGTCACTTTCTTTGCATTAATTGGATTCCCAATCAAGATACACTGGTAAGAATTGTTTTCCATTGTTAATATGTACTTAAAAACAGTTCTGAAATGCAAAATAATAGAATTTTAATCATGTGATAAAACATGCGATAAACCGCGATTAACTATAGAAATTCAGCGATTAATCGCAATTAAAGAATAATAATCGTTTGACAGCCCTAGTATATAGACTATATTAAGAGTGAGATCTTAAGTCAGACTGAATTAACCAATCAGGCAACTGATTATCTGATATCACCATAATGATATTACAATACATGCAGGGCTATTTTATACAGCAGTTATTAATGTGTGTTAAGTCTAAACAGAGTTGACATGTATTTTAACAAAAATGTTATACCTTGATTTTCTTTTAAAGATTTGCTTCAAGATTGCATTACTTAGTAAATAAGTTGTCAGGGTCGACAGCCATGCTAGCACCTATGTGATGTTTAGCAGGCATAAGGTTTTCTTTAAAAATAAAGGTAAGCTCTTCAGAAAAAGATATCAAATCACTTTCCTCCTGATGTTTCTTATTGACATGTCTTTATAAATGTTTTATAGGCGTTTTGGTTATGGTCCAGAGGAGAAATACTAACTGTCTTTGTTAGGCATCGTTTAATTCTTGATAGAAGCTGACAGCTCTGTGCTCTGTTGTGTTTTTTTTTTGCAAGGCACTTTTAATAATGTTACTTTGAGTGAGCAGTTTTACCAGAATTTTTACCAGAAAACTGTTTTGATTCACAATTAAGGTGGAAAATAAAAGCTTTGTGTTTAATGTATTTTTGTTGATGTTGAAATGGATTTTAAAACATATGGTATCGAAAAAAACATCGTTAGGAACCGGCGTCGAAACTGAAGTATCGAAATTGGCACCGGATCCAAAGATTTTGAACGAAGCCCAGCCCTTTAACTAAATGTAGATTGTTTTAAATACAACAGCTATTCCCAAATCATGTTGTCTCAGGGTGTTTTCACATATAGTCCTCTTTAAACGAACCAAACTCAGTCCTCTTAATGTGGACCAAAAAGTGGACCAACAAAAAAGGGAGTTTGTTTTGTGTTCACATTGTCAGTTTATTTGACTTATTCCAGTTCAGCTCTGATGGGGCCTTGGGCCTAAAAGAAATTGGCAAAAGGCAAAAGGGCTAAGCGAACCTGAAGCGTGTTGTGTTCACAATGCACAGGTGAAGAGAACCGCAACAAGGACTTGAAGCGAACCGTACTCAGACCACCTCCTGAGGAGGTCTACTTTGAAACCTTATTTTACCATTTGTCAAATGACATGGCTATGCCATATCTGATAAGACATTGTTATGCTCTAGGTTACAGAAGCATCCAGCTCTGTAGCGATGGAGGTCATGGGTTTCCAGAGGGGGCTGAAACACCTGCTGTATGTTATGACATGCAGATCTCCATCCATCCGGAAAATCATGAGGGATACCTACACCAAGATCCACCATGAATTTGACCCCTGGCATGTCAGCAAGAGTAAGTAACATATCTAGAAGACCAACATGGTTTCGACATTACCCAGGAATAATGCACAACAGCTTTTTTATGAATGGATTTTATGTATATTGAGTACATTTACATGCACACTAATATCCCACCATTATTCCAAATATAACAATATTCTGAATTTGATATAGGTCATGTAAACATCATATTCCATTTGGATATTCAGAAAAAGACCTTTGTTGTATGAAAGACATAGATATCAAGGTTTTTGGATATGCAGCAACCTGTTTCAAGAAGGTGGTTGAAGGAATGAAAGAGGGACATTGTATTTGCATGGTCTAACAAGTCCGCCACCAGTGGAAAACTTTGAAAATGGGAATATTAGAGGAATATTGAATTGAATATTGTAATATTGTCGTTTTCTGAATAAGGGAAAAAAACAGAATCGGAATAGTCATTGTTGCATACAACATCCTATTCTAACTTTACCTTGATATTTTGTTTGATGATTGTGTTATTGTAGTTTTACTAAGGTGTGAAGAAAAAACTTGTGGCTGCATCAATTAAGACAAGAAAGATCTCCAACCATGGCAGAAATCAATCTCCAACCACTTGTCTTGATTAAATAATTTATGTGAAGGTGATCAGGAGGTAATAACGAGATTATTTAGTAATTGAAATACACTACAACTGACCACATATAATCTTTGTAATATACGTAAGAAAAATGATTGATGGGATACTATAACAAATGGTATCCAGATTGTTTTCACACTTTTATAATCCAAAAGGTAGTATATAAAAGTATATTTATAGGCTGCTGTCCCAGATTAATATCAATCAATTAACATTTATTTATGTAGCCCTTTACAGCAACCAGCAGGTAGCCAATGCTACCTTAGTAGCATTTGTGAACAAGAATAAAACATACAGTAAAATCAGAAAAACAATACATAAAAGCAGAAAGAAAGAACATTGTCTCTGCGCTACTGTATGTATTAAAAGCCGTTCTACATAAATAAGTTTTGAGGTTAAATTTAAAACGAACTACATCTGTTATAGTGCAAATGTCAGCGGGTAACTTGTTCCAAAGTCTCGGGGCAGCAACTGCAATAGCTTCATTTCATGCTACTCTTAAAAAATCACCCCCAGATTTTTAACAGCTGGCCGAACATACAAAGAGCAGTCAAGACAGGAGCGTTTAACATGCAGGGATTACCAAAGAAAATACATTCAGTTTTAAACTCATTTAAATTAAGGAAATTTTGTGATAGCCACAGCTTAATATCATTAATACAATTTAAGCAGAAAACTAAGTGCATTACTGTCATTTGGCTTCATAGGCAGATAAAATGCAAATTATCTGCGTAACAATGAAACAACAAGTTGGCCTTGCCTATAATAATAAACAACATAATGCAACATAATGAAAAGAGATTGGGGCCAAGAATGGATCCCTGAGGTACCCCGCAAGAGAGAGGAGCAGGTGATGAGGAGAGGTCACCGATCAGAACAGAGAAGCTCCTGTTGGCCAAATAGGAGCTAAACCATTCAAGAGTTGTGCCTCGGATGGCGTTATTAAGGTGAGAGAGGTGGACTGCATGGTCCAATGTATCAAAAGCTGATAATAATATAATAATTTATACTTTATTAATCCCGCAAGGGGAAATTCCAATGTTTTCACTCTGTTGTTATTACACACACATGCTCAGAACTTATACATGCACTAATGGAGAGATGTCAGAGTGAGGGAGCTGCCCATGGAAAGGCGCTTATTATTATTATTACTACTACTACATTTAGTGTACCAGTTTGGAGCTGGATAACTGCACTGCCTCAGGACAAACTTTAAACCAATTTCCTTTTATTAAATTTAAGATAATGAATAAGGATATGCACATATTCCTTAATACATACACAGACCAGTGTAGGCAAATCACTCAAGAAGCAAAGAAATCTGCAGGATCAAAAATAATGCACACAGGCTTAGAGAATAAATAATAATAGAATCAAAGTAATTGACAACATGTATCCAGCAGGGTTGCTACTTTAGGTGGCCCTATTTTCAAACCAACATCATTAAACATCTGAGCATTACAGTCAAGAGAAAAGAAAAGGAGAAAAACACGTATAGACAAAATGTGTACCCCTCTACCCCAACAACAAATGGGTACAAGCATTTGTTGATATTTTTAATCCTAATCTAAATTAGCAACTGCTAAAATGCATGGTGCTTTTATACCCAAAATTGGACTTAGAGAATTCTGACCCAAACTTACTACAACCGCAGTAAAATAATGTATATATATATTTGAAAGCTCTTACAAAACTGGAAACAGTATTGGAAAACTGCCATTGCACCTTACAGAACTTCTCTGTTACTTAAGAGGGACATTATCAGACTTGCTCTGCTGACTGGCTTTTACATCATTTTCCAAGAGCTCGGTCTGAACTTGGAAAAACTCCTTTTAGTGTTAGTGCACCCAACAAATTACAGCACTTTCTTCAAATCAACTCACTTGTGCAATTCGGACAATTTAGAAATCTGGTTTTAAACCTGTAAACTTCTACTTGTAACTACAGTCATATTAATACTCATATTCCTCAATGCTCTAGACGGGGAGGGGGAGTTGCAGCCATCTTTGACTCAAGCCTGTTAATTAATCCTAAACCTATCTAAATTATAACTTGTTTGAAAACCTTGTTCTTAATCTTTCACATCCAACTTGGAAAACATTACAGCCAATATTCTAATATTAATAATATAATATACAGCCTGTATTCTGAATTTTTATCTGAATTGTCTGAGTTTTTATCAAGTCCTTAAATCATAACGACAGCCTTAGTATTGCGTTCATCTCACTACTAGATTCAATTGGTTTCAGTCAGAGTGTGCATAGGGCCACTCACTGTTTTAACCACACCCTCAACCTTGTGCTGACATATGGCATCGAAATTGAAGATTTAATAGTATTTCTACAGAAAATATTAAAGACTATTCTTTAATAACTTTTGCATTCTTATTACCCAACTTCACCAAATTATATAAAAGTTTCTACACTAGATGTCTATCTGATAGTGCTATAGCCAAATTTATGGACGTAATTCCAACGACATTTAATTCAGTGCCGTGCCTTAATATAACAGAGGATTCCTATGTTCCCTCCCAAATTGATCATTTTGTAGATGGTGCTGCGGCCTCGCTACGGACGACTTTAGACTCTGTTGCTCCTCTCAAAAAGAAGGTGATGAAACAAAGGAAACTAGCACCTTGGTACAACTCTCAAACCCACACATTAAAACAAACCTCACAAAAACTTGAAAATAAATGGCGTTCCACCAATCTTGAAGAATCTCGTTTGGACTATCTGAAAATATATAGAAAACAGGTCATGTACCACAGTCATTGAAAGTAGCTGTGATAAAACATCTTCTTAAAAAACCCACTCTTGATCCTGAGGTCTTAGCCAACTAGAGACATATACTGTATCTAATCTCCCCTTTCTCTCCGAGATCTTTGATAAGGTAGTCGCTAATCAGTTATGTAACTTTCTATGGGCGCCAGGGGCGTCGGACTGGGGGTAAAACCGATACTGATTACCAGGGCCCAAGGGGAGAGAGGGCCCTTGAAAAGTCTGTAATATATTTTATTTCACCTGGATATTTTCATTTCCTAATTCAATTTCATAATGTATGTCAGATGAAGTGTAAAGGTAGTGTATTGGCTGAATAACTTGGTTGATTGACTGACTACATTTTGTATACAAAAAAGACAAAAGAGAAAAACAAAATGAGGGGAAACAATTGGTAACTGACTTCTTTTCAAAGAAAGGTGAGCACAAACTAGAAAACCAAATCCATGGTGCTAAACTGCTTGAATATCTCCGTGACTGTTAGTGCTAAAAACAAGGAGAGACAACCCATAGAAAGATCAGAACATACACTTTCAAATGATAATTTGGTTATACATGTAATCTGAGGTAAAGGCTAAATAATTAAACTACACTAGCAATGCTGTTTGCATATAACACACCATTGTAATTTAAAACATGTTTAATTTTAAATTAATAGGCTATAATGTCTATAATTAGCAATAATAGGCTAATCAGTGTCCTAGGTAGCTTGGTAGCTCATCGGTAGATACATATCATGTCAACATTATAGTTATGTCAGATTTAGTAGAAGCAGATCTTAACATTGTGAAACACATGGCCCTCAGTTTCAGAAACTGTCACACCAGGGAGCAACAGACCCCTCATTCTCCTCTTTGGATTTGAGACGAGGTGAGCTTATATCAAAATTAAAGCAAACCATGTTTAGCCATTTTGACTGAAAGGTGTTAAGTAACACTAACATCTTAGTGTGTTTTATTATATTAGGTTACAATTAGGATAAGAGGTTAATATCAGATGTATCCTTCATAGAGAAGATGTGATTGAAGATGATGGGGGTGAAGACAGCAGGGAGCATGAGTGTTGCTCTGAACACAGTGTGGAAATGAGAGATGAGGAACTGGAGGCCAGAGGATCCAGGACTATGGCCAGATCAATTAACAGATGATCAGAGAGACACCATAGTACGCAGGCTGGCAAGTAAAGGTACAGAGAAAACCAACAAAATGTAGTAGTAACCACAGTAAAGTAGGCTAGAGAATGTTGAGAAAGGAGGTCTGAAATGTGTGTTATCAGGCAACCAAGCATTACAGTTAATAGTTATTACCCTATAAACATCTAGGCCTACAGATTCATGTGTACAGAGGCCCGATTATTTTTTTTATTTTTTTCTGGGGGGTGTTGAGGAACATGGGTCTGGTGCTACGCCCCTGATGGGCGCAACCCACATACTCAGCTCTGCTGCTCATCCCACAAATGCAAATTCCTTACAAATGGGGCAACATTTGAAAGGGAACAAAACAGGCTTTCCAATGGTATAAGATTTATTTCCAAAAAGCATTGTTACACCATAGAGAAATAATCTACCAAACACAAATGTCCTTACTTTTTGTGCTAAGTTTACTACATCTACTATTTCCAGTCATCGTTCCATTATCTTTATTGTTACTATAATTGCCACTGTTCATCACAACCCCAACCAGCACTGTCAGACACCGCCTACCAAGAGCCTGAATCTGTCCGAAGATTCTCCTTAAAAGGAAGTTTTCCTCACCAGTCGAGGTTTCTGCCTAAAAGGGAGTTTTTCCTTGCCACTGAATGTTTGGGTCTTTGTAAATTATAGTGTGGTCTAGACCTACACTATCTGTAAAGTGTCTTCTTATGATTTGATACTATATAAAATTGAATTGAATTGCTTTACATAATTGTATTTTCTTTTGCATCGCTATTATCCTAATGCATTTATCGAATCATTTTCCAATTCTGAATGTTTTACTCTCTTTCTTTCTTATGATTGTACTTTCTGTGTTGTTCTGTATTTGTCTATGTAATCCTACTCAATAACATTGAAAATGAAGGTTAAATAAAGGTTGAATTGAAATTGAACCAAGAAACCCTTGCCCACAATGCAAGCCTAGCTGTAGAAACAGGCCGACACAAGCAGATCTGGCTGCTTAGGGAGGGCCCTGTGAAAATCTTTCTCTAATATGCAGCTTCTCGTATTACTAAGAAAATACCAGTTGTATGATCCTATCACCAACTAAATCAGAGCAAAAAAAACCATTCAATTATGACTAAATTATTTCTCTTAATTCAGTTTGTATGTTCATTGATAGATAAACACTTTCCTAGCCTTCAGTTCTGTAGTTCCCATGGTGGCTTCTTTAACCTGACGTCATTCTTTCGTGACAATGCTATTGTGTTTCACTTTAAGCTTATTTAGACTTCGTGTGTTGTGTTGTGCATTTGTCGGATTATTTTATCTCCTTAAAGCTATTGTTTGTGGGATTTTCTTCAGTGTCATTTTTATCCATTGTATATGTGCATGCAAACTCTATCTTCAGTATGTTTGTTTTGTTGTGGTATCTGCAATGGGATTTTTTTAAAATCATTATCTATATCCTCTCCTTTGCAGTTGTAATGAATGATTTGCGTTTTGTTTCCCAAAGGTTTATTTTAAAAGTATCTAGAAACTAGACAGCAACAGACTTGAGCTCCTATTGCTGTAGGTGGCAGCCATACAAAAGAAATCTAGTTTAATTGGTCAACAGTATGTGAGCAGTAACCTCTATGTATGACCCTTTCTGCTGGTAGAGACAAAAAAAATTGTGTCCTAGCTGTGACATTATAAGAAATGTTCTGTAACTACTCCATGTGTTTCACTTTTCTTAGAGGATGAGAAGACATGGAAGGACAAGCTCAAACCTCACCAGCTGGCTGTCAACCCATAAATACACCTTTGACGTCTCCCCCTGTCAAGACCTGCCCACAGGAGAGCCTGAAACTGTCACAGTAGAGCTGTAGTCCTGAATGTATTTTACCATCCAAATTTTACTGTAGGTCTGTGACGTGAGGGGGAGATGAAAATTTAATGATCCCTGTGGGGAAATAGCATAAAAACAATGATCTGTACATCAGGGAATCCAACCCCAGCATCCCTCATGACAAGTAAAGACACTTACCAGCAGGAAATTATCAAATGTTCTGCAGTGTTACTTCTGTTTGTCAAGAGTCACGTCTTCTCGTACGGCTGAGGAAAAAATACTTGTTTTAACTTTAACGGGCAGAGTGAAAGAATCAAAATTCACAAAATTAAAAGTTTATCAAGTATGGCATATTTGAATAATAGAAATGGAACATAATAACATCTACCTTTTTCATGCATGGCCATTTAAGTTGTTTTTTTCCCCCTCTCTTATCGTTTTAAGTTAGTCTGAAGACGCACAGGCAGAAAATCATATGATAACACATCTATCCTTTAGCACTGGTGTCCTGTACAAAGAAAAAAACGCAAGATACACACACTAACCTGACTCCACCCCTCACCCCCCCCCCCCACACACACACACACACACAGTGGGAAAGATGCGTACACCCACACGTTGCACATAAATGTAAATAGATTAGTTTACAAGCTGTAGCCTGCTGTAAACTGTATTGTGCAATCAATTCACTGTGAGGAAATGAGAGTCATCAATATTATGTAGTGGGCTTTCCATTTTGTGTGTGTGTGTGTGTGTGTGTGTGTGTGTGTGTGTGTGTGTGTGTGTGTGTGTGTGTGTGTGTGTGTGTGTGTGTGTGCGCACATCTTGTCTCATATTGATTCAGGCTGCAGGCTACAAACCAGTCAACTAACATGCTTCTGAATAAAATAAATCTGGCCTTGGAGGCAAAGGCTCCTGACACAGAGCTGTCACATCCCCTAACTCTCTCTCTCTCTCTCTCTCTCTCTCTCTCTCTCTGTCATACACACACACACACACACACACACGCAAATGCCAAAACACACACCTACACAGTGATTGCGGCAGAACCACTGAATGATTAATCGCACCTGAGCTGAAGTGTGTGCGTGTGTGTGTGTGTGTGTGTGTGTGTGTGTGTGTGTGTGTGTGTGTGTGTGTGTGTAAGACAGAAAGAACATGAACACACACACAAACAAACACACACACACACACACACACACACACACACACACACACACACACACACAATACTGTCCTGTTAACTAACATGAGCTGTTGGTGAAAAGCTTTGGGCCAGGTTGCACTGCAGGCATTGCATTGCTTTCCCTTTTGAAGACAGTTTGGAAAACAGTTTTGGACAAGACGTTTCTGATGGGCAACATTGTTGTCTTGGTGTTGTTGTCTTACTGACACGAGACCTTCCTGGAAACATCTGAGCAGAGATCATCTTTAGTACCAGTTTGCCAATAAACATAATGTCAGTACTCTTTGTGTGGTGAACGGAAATTTACTAATTAATTACATTTTATGTAATTTCTTTTTTTTGTTTGTTTTGTTTTTGTTTGTTTGTTTGTTTGTTTTCTTTTGGGGGGGGGGTATTTTCAGAATCAGAATCAGAAAAGCTTTATTGCCAAGTACATTTTTTACACATACAAGGAATTTGTTTTGGTGTCGTAGGTGCATGTCACACATTATCTAAAATAAGTTAAACAAACAGGTTAACAGAACAGACAATATAAGTATAAATATATGTGTATATACACACACAGGATGTAATACAATAAGAGTAACAATTAAGATAAAAAGAGCAGATTAAGTACAGTGGCTTGCTTCTTGTTAAAACTACAAGGCTTTTTTTTTTATAATACAGCATTTCAGTGTTGCCAGCAGGAGGCAGTGTGGCACTTTTGGGACTCCACTGGTTGCAAAAATGTGTCTGTTTCTTTAGAAGTCTATGGAAATAAAGACCCAACTTCTCAGTTGATTTATTACCTCAATAAACATTTTCATAATGAGTTTATGGCCTCAATCACTACTTCCAAGTCTTCAGTTCAATACAGCATGTTGTTCATTTAGTAAATTATGGTCCCATTCATTTTTTTAAATAGACAATAAAGCAGGGGATGCTTTAGGGGCGTGGCTACCCACCGGTAAATCTCCGCTGGATGACTCGCTTCAGAAGGATTGAAAATTGGCAACATACCCCATTTAGCTTAGAGCAGCACAATTACAACCATAAACAACACTGGCTTGGCCGCGTCATCCTCCCTGGCTCCACCCTCTTGTCCAAAATTGTCACATTCGGTTGCAAATAAAAAAGATGGTGACACCCATATTGCCAAACTCAAGGCTTCAAAATGGCAGATCACAAACCAATGGGTGACGTCACGGATGCTACGTCCACTATTTTTTACATTCTATGGTCATGACTAAACTGTTTGGATTATGACAGTAAGAGTGGTGTTTGTTTACAGGAGCCTGTGACTGCCTATAATAGTTAAGATAAGATAGGATATACTTTATTGTCCCCGAAGGGACATGTTTTTTGGACTCTGTCCGTTCCGCAGCTTTACAAAGACAACACCAAATACAGAAAATAAGCATCTCTCAACACATACTCTCATGCAGCACAAAACATGCTTTCATATACATTAGACAGGTACCTATATAGAAAGCACATTGACTACTCCTTTCATTGGCAGTTGTTAATTGAACAACCCTGTCGGCTGCATTCTCCGCAATAAGTGTAGCACAGCCCTTGCACAATGAGATATTGCAAAACTAACATATTGCCCAACCCCAATAGCCTACGTATTGCACAAATGACACAATGCACTGACATAATGCACAACCAAAATAGCCTACGTATTGCACAACTAACATATTGCACAACCCCAATATCCTACATATTGCACAAATGACACATTTCCACATAACCTATGCAGTACACAATGACTGATATTGAACAATCCAACAGCCCATGTATTGCACCACTAACATATTGCATAACCCCAATAACCTTTTAGTAGTTTACATTTATTACATTTGTGAGCAGTTATGAAAGACCTCATTTTGTATTGTTTGTAAAGAAACTGCTTTCTAAACACTGCTGAGTTACCCTACATGCTGAAAGAGTGTTAAGCACATCTGCCGGCAGAAGTTATGGCACATTGCGCTATGCTTCATTGTCATTGTTAATCCTGAGCCTGCTTAATATATTGAATAATAAATTGATTGTGTGAAGTGTTATAAAAGTGTACAGTACAGTAAACTGGAGACAGACTGAGAACACCACCCCACAAATAACTTTTGAAAAGTGTTTTTTCAAAAACAAACAGCATAAATGAGATGCTTGCTTTGCTTTGCTTGCAGTAGAGATTAACAAATGTAAAGTAAAAGTGGCACTAATTTCATTCATGATTTTGTTAGGAAATAAAATCAAACTCAAATTAAATTTGCATAGAATCATTCTTTTGCATTGTGTTGAATCGCACTGAATCGCAATAAGGGGTGAATTATATTGTGGTTGCTGCATATCTATCTTTAATGTATCGGAGACCGGAGATCTCACATCCCTGGTATCAGTTCTCTTTTAAATGGATGTTGTTTCAGCCTAAATTAAATAAAATTAGATGTACACTTTATTTCATCAGGATCTGCCCTAAAAAACAACTGCAAAACACATTATCACTGCGATACATTTTACAAACACCCTGACATCGGATGGAACTTGTTTTTCACTCAAAAATGTCATTTTATGAAAAACAGGAAAATGTAAAAAGAGTGTTTGTGTGGCGCTCACATTAGGCTACACAGATAATTTTACCCCATTTAATCATTATATTTAGTCACTATTCAACCATGGCTTTTGTTCCTTGGGACTTTAATCTCTAGTCCAGGTGGCTTCTGATTTTCTTCTCTGATCTCTCTCTCTCTCTCTCTCTCTCTCCATACTCTGCATGCTGGATATTTAAGCATCTATATGTCATTTTTTATTCCTCACCTTAGTATAACAGCTTCAGAAATGAACACTTTTTTTTTTAGGATTATTTTTTTGGCATTATTAGCCTTTATTTTTGACAGGACAGATGAAGACATGAAAGGGGAGAGAGAGGGGGGAATGACATGCAGCAAAGGGCCGCAGGTCGGAGTCAAACCCGGGCCCGCTGCGTCGAGGAGTAAACCTCTATATATGGGCGCCTGTTCTACCAACTGAGCTATCTGGGCGCCCAACACTGGTGTATTTTGGAGGTAACACATCCTTTTAAAGTTTTAAATTGGCTTTTACATGGGTCAATAATAGGCCCCAGTGTGTTCGCATCTGCTGTGTGGTTCAGTATTAATGTGGTCTGAAACACTTGAATCATTAATTTATTTGGACCTGAAATGCATTACTAATATTCTAGGATGTGCAGGCTCACAGACACATACGCACAGCAGAAGAGGAGAGTTCCAGATGCTGCATACGTTGCTGTGGGCCACGTGCACGCACGCACGCACACGCACACGCACACACACTTCTAGTGGTGTTAATGGGTAACCGCGAATCAAATGAATACATTATTTTCTCTCTGTATCCAATCTAAGGATAAGGAAATCCATTCTGTGTAATGGCTGTGGCTGTAAGGATGTAAGGGTATTTAATAGTAGTTTAGAGTTACTGACACTGTTATCATATTGCTAATGATTTAACTATATACAATAGAGCTTCAGCTGTGGATGCTTATTCAAGAATTCAAAAAGCACCTACTGTTTCTGCTTTTTCTTATCTTTAACATTAGATACAGTATATATAGTAGATACAATTTACAATAAGAAACCTTCAATTTTAATTGTGTTTGTGGCACAAATCTAAGAATGGCAGTGTTGTTTGGCTGGGTGATTGGTCTTTTGGTCCAACGCTTACGCCCAGAGTAGTGCTGTCAAACGATTAAAATATTTAATCGCGATTAATCGCATTAATGTTATAGTTAACTCACAATTAATCGCATATTTTTATCTATTCTAAATGTCCCTTGATTTCTTTTTGTCCCATTATTTTTTCTAATTTTAATGCTTTTATCAACATGCAAAAGTGGATCGGCTTGGTTTGTGCTTTTTTCGCCTGTCTTTGACGAGGGGGCGGAGAATTGGCATCAGCTGTGTGCTCGGCCATCAAGTGGTATTTCAGACTGAACGTGCTGCGATAATAGCTCAGTTCACAATGACAAAACACACAGATCACTTTGGTCTTGTCAATGGAAGCATTTGGCAACTTTTTAAAAGTAAACTTTCCATTCAGAATTTTACTGGCATCCATTTTGGCATCTCGCGCCATACACTCAAAACGTAACGTTAGCCTACTACGTCTTTGGCCGGCTCGCGAACCCAAACAAGTGTGTGCGTGCCTGTTGTTTTGTTTCCAGTCTAGCTAGATCTGGTGTGGTGTTGTAGTTTTTCTATCGTTACTAGTTGTTGCAACAGCATGTGAATAAAACTACAAAGTTTGCAAGGCCAAAAAGAAAGTTAATCTTGCGCTAAAAAAATGTACGTTGTTAAAATGGGTTTGCGTTAACGCCGTTAAAAATGCATTTAACTTACAGCACTAGCCCAGAGTGAAATATCTCAACAGCTATTGGATGGATTGCCAGCTAAAAAGATAACCCCTTTGATTTAGATATCAGCCCTTTCCTCTTACACCACTCTCAGGCCAAATCGTACATTTTTACCCCAGCAGTAGTCTCGCATTGCTGGACATATCTCCACAGCGCAGTGGAGTGATGTCTGGCTACACCACACATACATTCTAGGATAAGAGAATAAAACGCTCTGGGTTGATTGTATTTCTTTAAACCAATTACAATCACTTTGGGCGGCACTAAAATTAAAATTAATTTATTAATTTAATTAAAATGGTCTCGGGAAGGAACTTGTTTTGGTGGAACAAGTGCACCCTGCAAAAGAAAGAATAGAAGAACACAATACAGTAACGTGAGCTATTCATATTAGCTGGATACATGGTTAAACATAATTTGCTCTTACCAGTGTATCGCCGCATGTACTTCGTCCACAGCAAATCCCTGCCAACCGGTCCCAAAATGTCCCAGTTAGAGAGTAAATGCTGTAAACATATTCTTTGTAAATCTTTGCAATCATTCACTGAAAGAACCAAGCAGGCTTGCCTTGTTGCACGATCCAAAATTTCTTAAAAACTTGCCATTTTCCGTGTGTAGCTTGTAGCTTGCTAACATCAGATGTCAGGCTTTATCCTGGAAATGTAATTCTATTGATCCAGATTACCCCAGCAGTGATCTAAGCAGGGGCAGGGACACACAGGGGTAGGGTTCGTCAGGTTGTTGCACTGGAAGCCACATTTGTTTTTCTAGGATGACAATGTGATGACTCTGCCTCTGATTGGCTAGTACTCGTTGCCTTTGTTGGTTGGGTTGGTTAGGTTTAGGGTAGTCTATATGTATGATATGTAAACCAACATTATACTACTGTCTACACTGCACTGTATTTCTTGTCCTGTCTATGCACCACCTGTCTATACCTCTCTATACTTTGTATGTCGAGTGTCTTTTTGCACTTCTGGTTGGACGCAAACTGCATTTCGTTGTCTTTGTACTCGTACTCTGCACAATGATAATAAAGTTGAATCTAATCTAATCTACAGTACAGGCCAAAAGTTTGGACACACATTCTCATTCAAATGCATTTCCTTTTATTTTCATGACTATTTACATTGTAGATTCTCACTGAAGGCATCAAAACTATGAATCAACACATATGGAATTATGTACTTAACAAAAAAGTGTGAAATAACTGAAAACATGTCTTATATTTTAGATTCTTCAAAGTAGCCACCCTTTGCTTTTTTATTAATAAGGGAAAAAATTCCACTAATTAACCCTTACAAAGCACACCTGTGAAGTGAAAACCATTTCAGGTGACTACCTCATGAAGCTCATTGAGAGAACACCAAGGGTTTGCAGCGTTATCAAAAAAAGTAAAGGGTGGCTACTCTGAAGAATCTAAAATATAAGACATGTTTTCAGTTAATCTCACACTTTATTGTTAAGTACATAATTCCATATGTGTTCATTCATAGTTTTGATGCCTTCAGTGAGAATCTACAATGTAAATAGTCATGAAAATAAAGAAACACATTGAATGAGAAGGTGTGTCCAAACTTTTGGCCTGTACTGTATATCCTTGACGTTCCGGGGCCGCAGGAAATTCTGCTGGATGCATGTCTTTTCACCGATGTCTGTTTCCTTCCGCTTCCTTTGTATTGGCATTCTAAACTCCGGTGGCCTAATGAGGACTATTGTTAACTGCTCCTCAGGGTAAATCCAGATAGTTAGCTAGACTATCTGTCCTATCTGAGTTTTCTCACGAACGGCTATTTTAGAGCGGCTCTGTGCAGAGCTTAGTGCCCTTGACGATTGGGATCGGTTTAAAGAAATGCCAATAAACCAGAGCACGTTTTTCTCCCATCCCGGAATGCTGTGTGGAGTAGCCAGACACTCCTCCGCTCCGCAGTGTGTGGATGGTCTGGCAAAGCGAGATTAGGGTAAGAATATCAGGGTAAGCCAATCAAAGGCAGAGAGGGCAGGTCATGACTTTGGCATCCTAGGATATATATATATATATATATATATATATATATATATATATATATATATATATATATATATATATATATATACAGTACAGGCCAAAAGTTTGGACACACCTTCTCATTCAATGTGTTTCTTTTATTTTCATGACTATTTACATTGTAGATTCTCACTGAAGGCATCAAAACTATGAATGAACACATATGGAATTATGTACTTAACAAAAAAGTGTGAAATAATTGAAAACATGTCTTATAATTTAGATTCCTCAAAGTAGCCACCCTTTGCAACTCTGCAAACCCTTGGTGTTCTCTCAATGAGCTTCATGAGGTAGTCACCTGAAATGGTTTTCACTTCACAGGTGTGCCTTGTCAGGGTTAATTAGTGGAAGTTTTTCCCTTATTAATAAAAAAGCAAAGGGTGGCTACTTTGAAGAATCTAAAATATAAGACATGTTTTCAGTTAATCTCACACTTTTTTGTTAAGTACATAATTCCATATGTGTTCATTCATAGTTTTGATGCCTTCAGTGAGAATCTACAATGTAAATAGTCATGAAAATAAAGAAACACATTGAATGAGGTGTGTCCAAACTTTTGGCCTGTACTGTATGTATGTATGTATGTATGTATGTATATATATATATATATATATATATATACATACATACATACATACATATATATATATATATATATAGACATTTTATCGGAATACAGCATAGAAAATCTGCTTAGAAATATAGGCGTCTGTGTGAGTTTGCTTTTGGCTCAGTTCACCAGGAACTCCAGCTCTTTCTCATTTCCCTACAGTCTCTCTTTTTTTCCTACTCTATCTGTGCATTGATGAAGAAGGTTCATAAAGCTTACAGGGTTAAATTTTTTTGCTTAAGTTGAAACATTGTGGACCAGGGACGTGCACAGACATTTTGAGGGGCCATTGCTCTGACCTGGAAAAAAGGGGACCCCCCAATGTAATTGTACTCTTAACTCCCATAAATTAATACACATTTTCTATGGGCCCCTGCCCGCATCCACAGCTATTCATTCTAGCATCATTTTGGGCCCTCCTCACACGAGGGCCCTGGGTACTCAGTCCCCTTTGTCTCACCAGTCCGACGCCCCTGAATGGCAGCAAAATTAAATGAGAAGCCTCCTGTTGGGGGCCATATCAATGAAACTCTTCAGGACCTCATTGTTGTCAATAGGCATCTCTCTTTCAATGGCCAGTAGGAGGAGGTCAGACAGCTGCTCTAGACCACATAAATTTCGCATATGTTTTGATGAGCTTGAAGAGTGTAGGGAATACAGTGTGAGCATCAAATTCTTTAAATACATCAAGCATGGCCTTGGCGGTCCTCTTGTGACACTTGTATGATGTGTGGAGCACTCAAAGCTCTGTTTGGACGTTGGCCTCCTCCCCCTGAAATCCATAAAACTCACAAAGTGAATTCACAATGTTAAGACCCTGGTCGATGTCCTTCCACTGTTCTGGGTCAGTGAGGCTGTGCAGTGAAGTGATGATGTCTTTAGTTTGCCCTTCTCCATAGAACCGCCTCTGAAGCTCCTGCCTCAGTTTGTCCAGAAAAGTGAAGTACAGCCTTAGCCTGTACTACTCCTCCAGTGTCTGGGCCTGGTGATCCTCAGTTGCCGATGAGGAGCTGTATTTGAATTTTTCTGGGGCTTTTCTTCGTCTTCCTTCCTTGGCCTGGTATCTGTGTTGGTATATCAGTGTCCACAGCCTCTGCACTTACTGTGGCATTTTAGAAAATCTGTGAAAATTGGCCATCACTCCTTAGCTCCTCTACTCGCTTCAGGGCACCATCCACCACAGAGTAAGCAGCAGCCAAGTCCAGGTCATCCTGCTGGAGAGCTTTTGAGGCAATTGATGTTTCAAGAAACACAGGTGTTGTGATTTCAAAATGTATGCTGGTCAACAGCATTTTAGCCTCTCCTGTAGACAGATCAGGAGGTTCATACTCCCTCAGATCCCACAGGTAGTCTAGGGCAGCAGGGAAGACCTTTCTGATCGTCTTCGAGGCATTTTCGCTGCAGCTCCAACGGGTGTCTGAGAGCTTCTGTAGCTCAAGGATGCGCTGATCTGGATTGATGGCTCTCTGTTTCTCCACAAATGCAGCATGATGCTTTGGAGAGTTGGCAATGAATGTATAAAGTTTCTCAACAACTGTGAAAAAATCCACAAAGTGTTTGCTGGACTTGGAACTTTCTACTAAAACGAGATTTAAACAATGCATGGCAATGCACATACGGTGCCTTCTCATTTTGTCTCTGTATCCTAGACTGCAGCCCTTTGTAAGGTCCACTCATATTGGCTGCCCCATCATATCCCTGCCCACGGATGTCTTGTATGTTCAGGTGATTTTCCTCAAGTAAGCCTCATCACCATATTCTCCAGTGTTTCTCCAGTTGTTGACACCACGTCACTTAGTTGGAGGAAGCGTTCCTTTATAACCATGTCATGCACATAGCGCACGACAAAGGCCACCTGCTCAATATGTGACACATCAGAGGTCGATCAAAATAGAAAATAGTGATGCTTCCATCACTTCCTTCTGGATGGCCCGTTTCACATAGATACTTAGCGCTTTTATAAAGTCGTTTTGGGTTCTATTGGATAGTAGAGACACCTGGGACTTCTGATTTGATGCTTGTTTTTCCTTGACCACATCAAGTTGAAGCTTGAGTACGCTGTCATATTGGCCAAGCAAATCCACCAGATTCGGGAAATTTCCTCTCTTTGAACTTGTCCAGCTTTCATCACTACCCTAAAGGCCAAACCTTGTTTTGCAAGGTACAATGTGATGTCCAATAAACGGAAGATAATCTCTCTGTTTTTCTGCCTCTCTCTTTCTTCTGGTTGCATCTGAGAATGATCCACCGCAAAAGCCATCTCCAATGTATTTCTTTTAAATTCATTCCACCTAATCATGCTTATAATGTGTGATTCACTGCTGCAGTGCTCTTTTATTTTGACTTTGGCCTGCCTCCACATGTTAAGCCCCACAGACTTCCATGCTGACCTGCTCTGATACTTTTCTATATATATAATATTATTATAGCCAGGGGTTGTCATCAAACCAGTGTCCCTGATAAGAACGCCCATCTTGGTTTTTTGGGAACTGTATACTATATATAATAACATAACTAATATACTGAATTTGAGAATTTGACAAAGGCCTCATTGTACTTAATATTGTTGTTCTGAACGTGGTCTGGATCTGTTGGATGTGGTAACCTTAGCAAAAAATCAAATTCTGTATGCATATTCACCCTTGTGGACTCTGATGTTGCTGCCTCACTTTCCAACTCTTCACTGTCAATCTCCTGATCCTCCCTTCTTGGCTCTCTGTCCTCACTTTCTGCACTGTTCTGGTCATTATCTTTTGGGCTTGGCTCATCACCTCATCAATGACATATTATTACCATTATTATTATTATTATTATTATTATTATTATTATTATTACTAAGTAGTAGTAATAGTGATATTCTTCTGCTTAGACAAGACCTATCTTTGACAATGCAACTGTCTCTAAAATAATTTATTTTGAATAATTTTATTTAGACTAGTGCAGTGCCCGTTTGGAACGGCAATTGCTTGGCCTGTGGTATTGCTGCTTGTAGAATTCATCAAAACCAAATTGTACCCCAAAATGACTTACAGAAGGACCCCAAACCACTTAATATGCAACTCCACTGTATAGCCTACTACTGACTTACAGTGTAGTCTACGTCTACATCAGAGGAAGAGAGAGAGAGAGAGAGAGAGAGAGAGAGAGAGAGAGAGAGAGAGAGAGAGAGAGAGAGAGAGACGGTGTTGTCTTGTGTCGGATCGTTAACGAATTTAACATTTCAGCAGAGGTGTTCATTTTCATACAGGTTTAGTGGCTTGACGGTTAACAGGGAAGTAGGGGATTTGATTCGCTGAGTTATTTTGGCAACTATTTTGGCGACTGATGAAAACTGATGTATCTGCCTGGTTCAACTCTGAGATTTTGTCACATTGCACCGTTATGCGAAGGAATAATCTCCAAGATTAGGCTACGTTATGTTCTGTCAGCTCACAGCAATTTAATACAATAGCACGAAAAGAGTTCCCCCGCTGTTCTAAAGCGTTCTGCATGTGGTGTCTGCTGATGTGCAGGTTACCTTCCCCCCAAACACGGACACACTTATCTACAGATACATATCGCTTTATAAGATAGGTAGTTTGCCTATAAGTGAGATCACGCTCTGTCTGCACTTGTTGTGTGGTTGTGCCTTGCAATTCTGGAATTGTCGTTTGTTTATTCAAAGTCAAAGTAGTGGTACTTTCACATTTTTGTGGTTCTGAGGTGTATGCAGTGACGGACTGGTAATCTGGCCTTTGGGCAAATGCTAGAGGGGCCGCGGGCCCTCATGGGCTGTTTGGGCCAGCCGGCCAATCAGAGTGTCGCATGATTGTCACAGCCACTTAATTGTAAACTGCGGCCCATATAATTTCTTTATAGTTCTTTTGCTCAAAGATAGCCAAATGTATCCAAACCCTTCACACCTACTAATTGTGTGAAGAGAAAAAAAGAAAGAAATATAAGAGAGCACTTTTGGCTGACGTTGAAAAATGCTGCAAACTGACTGATTTGGTTTTAAACTCAAGTGCAGCTTCAGCTAGCATTAGCGCTAATACTGCTAGCATGTTAACGACACAGCTGAGCCAGCACACCAGGGAGAAAGACAGGACAGTGAGGAATATGAGGAAGAGGAAGAACAAAACGAGCAAGAGGAGGATGAAGAGATAGACATGGATAACGAATCTATGGAACTAACCAACACAGAACAACAAGCCTGCTGTGGGTCTGAATGTTGATTACCAGAAGCAACAGAGATGGAGACCAATGCTGCAGGAGGGAGTGTAGGTACAGTAAGTTTGACTACTTCAGAATATTATATTATTATGGAGCAGCTGGCTCTGATGATTTATTCATTTTTTTTATGTCTATGTTTTGGTGCAGTTGTTTATAGCATGGGAGTTTACGTTCACCATCACTGGGGCTATAAAAAGTGTGTGTTCTTTTGCATTTCTAATCCATACAACGTCAAAATTGGCACCGCACTTACTCGTGCCCGTAGCAAGACACCTGTCAAGTTAGAAATCCATTGGATTATCGGTTCAAGAGATATGCGCTTAACACCCACACACACACAGACAGAAAGATGTTCCTGCAATTTATAGATAGATTAACATTATTTCCACATATCTCACTACGCAACAGCTGGCATGGTCCTTTCATTTCTCATATTTTGCGATAAGCCCTCTCACGTACCTCTCACATGTGTCTCCTGATGATCAGCATTCTCCTCTACCTCATTCTCTGTTCTGGAGACTTGTGGTTGCTCATCTTAAATTGAATTAAAATCAGAAAACATCTGAACAGTCTGAAAATATAGACCTATTTCATATGAAATTACTTATGGTGGATTGGTTGTTTGACAATGCCTCACCTGCTGGTGTGCTGGTTTGAACCCAGCTTTGCAGTGATGCCCTTCCCTTTGCTGCCTCCCTCAGTTTCTTCTCTTTCTTTCTCTTTTTGGAAGGCATTCTACACAAAGTAGCCTACCCAAAACATGCATTGCATTTCACCATTTTGAATATTACAATTAAATAATTATTGTAGCCCTAATGAATAGGCTATCACAACAAAAAATGGATGACCTCTATCATCTTTGCTTGTTAAAATCAATGTTAACTAGAGGAGAGCGGGGTATGTTGTCACACTTCTCACACTGTCTAACATTTACAACATACATCACAATGGTATGTCATACCAAATGAAAGAAGAAAGTCTTGGGAACATATTTTGTATTCATAACATTTTCATATCTTATCTCATTATGGAGTTGTAGACTGTTGAATAGAGAATGAGCACTTGTGACAGTTTGCCCCATCGGCGGGTAAGTATCTAAAAAATAAGAACACAACTACTTATTTGTGAATATTGATTTTAATTTTTAAATTCAAACCAGAACTGGAAATATAATCAAATGCCTAGAGAATCTGGAAAAACAATACACATTTCAATCAAAACACTTTAAGTGGCAAGACCACTTTACTTTAAACTCTAACATTCTCTGGCTTGCACATAGATTCATGATAACTGAATGGAATGCTGCAGATAACTTGCTTAACTTAACATGTTTAACCTCTGAATTAAACAGATGCCCTGTATTTGACTAATCAGACTTATCTTCAGAGTCACATTTCTGGCACACATAAATTGCCCGGCCTAAGGTGCAAGTATCATGGGCCCATTTGTTGCATTTTACACATTTTACCCAGGTCTCTTTTGGACAACTGTTTGAAAATGGCTCCACACAGACGAGGCAGAAGCACTCTTCATCATCTGATGATGACTTTTGCATAATTTTTCTTTTTTAGCTGCCTTGTTCTTCGTAGGGCCAGATTTTGACTAGACTTTTTTTCTAGATTGAGCCTTGTTCTTTTCTATTTCTAGTTGCTATTGCTATTTCTCGTTTTCGGGGGCCACATGTGACAACTTGACCAAAGTCATTGCGACAACTTGCTCCAAACTCACATTTGCGCTAATGTTGGCTTAATCTCAAGATTATCTCAACATAGCACTTCAGCTAAAGTATCAAAAGACACATTATTGTCTCCTCTATTTTGTTCAAAATAATTATTTTTAACGTTCATACCTAACAAAGTTGTATTGCATCAAATTTAAAGTGCATTTTTTTTTACTTTTTAAGCAGAAAAATAAGAAAACTGCCTGGTTAGCCAACTAGTTAGCTGATCATAGTTAGGTTCATTGGGATACATGCAAACGTGCAAAACGAGCAGCAAGTTGAGATTTTAATTCACTTGTAATTATTTTCTGCCAACAGAGTATGGATTTAACGCTTGATAAGTTTTGATAAGGGGCTCTGGTAAGAAGCATTCGCCATCTCTGTTTGCAGTTGTTTCCTCAAGTAGGCTAACGTAACCAGTGGTGCCAACTCTTTTCCAGTGAAAGTAGCTAGCACCAGCTCTAAAGGTCGCTAAAAGTAGCTAGATGACGTCATTACGCAATCATTTGCATAAAGCTTAGTCGCTAAATCTAGCGACAAAGTTGCTAAGTTGGCAACACACGTTAATGTAATTGTGTTTGGCTTCTTCTTCTTCTTCTTCTTCTTCTTCTTCTTCTTCTTCTTCTTCTTCTTCTTCTCTTATTTAATGGTAGATTGAAAACAACTTTTAGGTGTATACCGCCACCTACTGTACTGGAGTGTGTAACATCATCTTAAATTCTACTCATCAACCCAATTGTGATTGCCATGTCACATGCATCGCTTTGCATCATTTTTCATCATTTTTTATGAAAAGTTTGAATGACCTGGCAAATTTTCAAGTCAAAGAGGGCAGACGGGCAGTTGCCCGGGCAACCTTAGCCCTGCCCTGTGCACGTCCCTGTTGTGGACGCTTCTTGTTTGTGCCGTCCTGGACTAATTTGTGCCTATTCACACCCACTTGCCTCTTCCTGTTGACTTTGTATGCAATTGTGCCGTGTTTGACAATGGACATTGGTTTGTGTCTGAACACACCTTTATTCTCAGTCTAGAGCTCAACCTCTCTGGTAAACTTCAAATGCAAGCATTTTTTTTTTACTTACACACCTGATTCCAAGTTAAAGTATGTCATATACAGCTGTTCTAGATATAATTACAAAAAAAGGTAAGATACATGTAGAATATAGTATGTAGATCACCACCAACAGTAAATGCGTTTCCATGATGTGTCACAATGTTTGCATTAATTAATAATTACACACAGGGTTGATTGGTATGTAGCTACACTAACAAGACAGATACTAATAATAAATGTAAAAATTAAACACATGCAGAGGTATGACTGAATCAATTTAACAGGTTTAGATTGATTTTGAGGCATTCCCTTGTTTTAGTTATTCCAATAAATTATTTGAAGGAATTATAGTATGCATTTTAAGATTAACTCCCCTTAAACCCCCACACAAAGAGACTGGTTCTTAATATTATTAATTATGAAACGCAAGTGCATGACACTTAAAAAGGTAAGTCAAAAGTCCACAGTATTGTCTCCTGTTATGGCAGCTTCTCTGGGAAAATAACATTTTAAGATCCTGAGTCAAGGCCCTTCTCAGCTGTTGTGCAATTGTTTTACAATAGTAGTAGAATAAATCATAATACCAGCAGTATACCGTAATCCCTTGAAACTGACACAGCAGCTGGTGTCAAAAGGTGTTAAGCAGGTTATGTAACATTTCATGCCTTTCCTATATAACTGCAGTAAGCAAAAGCATGCTTAATACCAATTTAGTTTGAATTTTTGGTAATACTGTACATGTTCATTCTATTCAAATAAGGGATGTCCCAGTGATTTTCATTTGTTGACCCAACTAGATGGCGCTCTTGGTGTAAAGAAAACGGCTCTAGGAACTCAATTCAATTCCATTTTATTTATAGTATCAAATCATAACAAGAATTATCTCAAGACACTTTACAGATAGAGTAGGTCTAGACCACACTCTATAATCTATAATTGACAAAGACCCAACAATTACAACAATTCCCCCAAGAGCAAGCATTTAGTACAAAAACTTCCTTTTAGGCAGAAACCTCAGACAGACCCAGGCTCTTGGGCGGGGCGGCCATCTGCCGGTGCTGGTTGGGACACAGAGACAGATATACAGAAATATGATTCACAATAATTATAGCAGTTGGTATGATGAACAGTGGAGATTATATTATCAATAAAGATAATGCAACTATGACTAGAAATAATAGCAGTTCAGGGCATGGCAGGGCACAGCAGGACATAGCAGGGTGTAGCAGGGTATAGCAGGCCATGGCAATTGTGTGCTTTCAACTGAGGGTGCAGTCTATTGGGCTTAGACAATAAAGAAAATGCTGCACATAGCTTCATTTGGACATCACTAATTATAATGTTCTGTATTATGTCAAACCTGTATTGAAGTCCTTTTGTCTACTATATCATACATATCTGTTTTGTAGCTCACATGTCCTGGGTTCTCCTTTGAGAAGATAAACCAACCAAAAGGCAGCAGTAAATATAATTGTTTTGATGGCAATGATGATGGCAGCCCCTAATTATTTTGTTTTGTTTATTTTGTTTATTAACATTATTATTGCAGTTCAACATGGACATGACAGGTTGTTCAATTCAAGGAGACATTCTTACATTGAACATATTGACACCACTAACAAACAGTGATACAATAAAAAAAGAAGAAAAAAAGGATAATTATAATAAAAAAGACAAATATACAAAAATCACACACAAAGGGGAAGGGAAGGGAGTGACCACTGTCTTCATAACCATTACTGCAGTATGGTTAACACTACTGCCTCATACATTACGGAACTTCCATACATATCCACAAATGAAAAATAAATAAATGAAATATAAAGCATGTCTCTGCTTATTCTACTGGGAGTCAGGCGATGTGATTGGTTCCCTAACATAATCTAATCTTATTGTACTTATTTGCTGATCCTTTCAAAGAGTATCTAATTCTTTCAAGTTTGAGAAAATAAAGGGCGTCTTTGATCTGGTGTGTAAATGTAAATGCTGTCTTTTCATTTTATCAAAATCAGCCGTCTAGCGACGAGAGTAAGAAACGCAATGCTATTAGATTGTGCCTTAGTTAGATGGCTTGACTCAGGTGTAATACCAAATAACCCAGTTACAGAGCATGGTGAGATTGATTGTCCCAGGAGACCTCATATAGTGTTAAAGATAGAAGTCCAGTAGTAGTCCAGCTTTGCGCAAGACCAGAACATGTGGGTATGTGATGCCGGGTTGCATTTACATCAATCACATAGTGGATCTACGGTATAGCTGAGAATCTTTTGGATAATCTGAGTTTAGTCCAATGTATGCGATGAACAATCTTGAATTATAATAGTCCATGCCTTGCACAAATTGATGAGTTATGTACTCTGCATAAGGCAGCCTCCCAAGATGCTTCGGGGTTAGGTTCCCCCAGCTCCCCTTCCCACTGAGATTTTACATCAGAAAGTGCAGAATGTGAGAGTGCCATCAGTTTGCTATATATGGTTGATATAATGCCCTTAAATGATCAAGGTTGATCAAATATATGATCATAGGGATTGTATGGGGGTTGATTTGGAAATGCTGAGGAGATATTCCTAGTGAAGTCACGAATTTGAAGAAAGCGAAAAAAGTTGCTTTTTGGGATATTGAAGTTATCGCATAAATGTTGACAGGAGACAAAAGTTCCATTCTGATAGAGTATAATTATATAATTGTTTAATGCCTGCATTGCTCCAAATAAAGAAGGCTTTATCCATTACGGATGGTTTGAACTAATAATTAGGATAAACAGGAGACTTAAATAAAAAAGATTGCCATCCAAAGTGCTTTCTTATCTGATTCCATATTTTCAGGGAGGATCTGACTAGCACGTTTGTTGTGTGAGCTCTAAAGGATGAGGAGAGACAGGCGTAAACAAGAGCAGCCAGTGATGATGATTTCAGCTCCTAATTTTGTGGTATTATGTGGAATACCATTAGACTGGGTAAACCCAGCCCTATCTGCTGGCAATTTGATTGGTGGGTTTAACACGAAGACGATAGAGAAGCGACCAAGCAGCTTTTTGTTTACATTCAACAAGCCAGCCACCGAAGCGCAGCACTCCATGGAAACAACCCGTTGATGCCGCTGTCGCTGCTACATCACCCGGATCGTTGGTCTGATTGGCTTAAGGACTATCCAATTGCGTACAGAGTCATTTGAACTATGCCCGTTGTGCAGAGAAAATACAGCAGAGTCCCCAGACTAATGGTCAATCTTAAAAGATTCTGGTGATAGCCAAGAATACCATATCTGTTGTTTATGAATGTGGTAAAGGGTCAGAAGATAGAAGAAGTTAGTATGTGGCTGGAGAAACAGAGAAAACTAGAGACCATATTTAGATGGGGTTACACCAGTCTTGCCAACAAATCAGGCAAGTGTAAAGTGGGGCCTCTCTCTGCTTCCTACACACCTACTGCTGGCGCCCTTGTTAAGACCACACCCATTTTTGACTTGGCCTTCACTTCTATTTCAACTAGACGCCTCTAAAGTTTTGTGACTACATCTTGCATGTATGCGACACTGTCGCTGTAACAAAATCTGTCAAGACAAGACAGGACATACCAGAATGATGAAGCGCATGCACACACAAGGTGAAAACAATTATATATGATGAAACACAAGCATGCACGCACGTTATGCCTTCCATAGACTAGAAGACTTTGAACAGACTGAAAAGACTAAAGTCTGACACCATCTCACATCTAAAAGCAATCATCTCACATCTAACGTTAAAGTGACCATATTATGAAAAAAACACTTTTTTGGGGATTTGGGGTGTTATTTTGTATTTCTGGTGCTTCCACACGCATACAAACTTCAACCCAGTCTCACGGCAGTTCGTGTAAATGTACACGTTATTCTTAATCTATTGATACGTGTTCACGGAGACGTTTTACTCGTTTTTTACGTGTAACTGTTACGTAATTTTCTCGGGGAAAGGACGCCGGGAGGCGGCCGAAAAGTCTGTGTTTTTTGGGAAATGAGGCGCCACACGCCGGCCAAAACAACGGCACGGGCCGCTACTCGCGATCGGGGAAATGAGGCGCCACACGCCGGCCAAAACAACGGCACGGGCCGCTACTCGCGATCGGGGAAATGAGGCGCCACACGTCGGCCAAAACAACGGAACGGGCCGCCACTCGCGGGCCGCCACTCGCGGGCCACCACTCGCAGGACACGGGAAATGAAACGCCACAATAACGAGACGGTTGGGGTTAGGAAAAAAAAAGAATGGGAAAGGAACCGTCACACGCGGGACACGCCGACAAAGGAACTGCAACGCGCGGGACAAAGGTACTGCCACACGCGGGGCGCGATCCCCGGTCTCCGGCGTGAAAGTCCTGTGTTGTTTGACCAATCCACCACCCCGACCAACCTCCCTACGCGGATTTTTCGGCTTTTTATATTACTCCCTACAATTTTGTTCTGTGGCAACGAAATATGCTTCCCATTGAAATACATTGGTTCACATTTTCGTGTTGTCCACAACGTAAAAAACGACAAAAACGTCTCCGTGAACATGTATCAATAGATTCAAATAACGTCACATTTACACGAACTTCCATGAGACCAGGCTGCAAACATAGAAAAATATCCATCCATGCTGTTTTGAGTGAGATACGGGTTTCTGAATGTGTCCTGCCTTCAGTCTCCTGGTGAGCTGGTCAAAATCTGCACAGCTTTCTACGTCACTAGCTGAAACGAGCTGGCTAACCGTAACCGTTAGCATGCTAGCGCTAGCATGCTACCTTGGAAAACTCCTGTTTGATGACGCGCTTCAGAAGGGTTGAATATAGGCAACTTCCCCTATTTAGTGTTTAGCTTAGCGTGGGGCCATAGCAACCATAAACAACACTGGCTCTAGCCTATTGCTGCTTCCTGTTTGGTGCTGGAGGGAGCGCACGGTGCGTACCCGTTGGTTGTTGACAATGCTCACATGATTTAACTTTAATACCAAGTCTTAAAATGATAATATCAAACATGTTAGATTTTGACGGAATGTCAAGACGGGAAAAAGACTGACCCGGACTGAGTTTTATAACCACCTTACACCAAACGACTGAGACAACGGGAGCGCGCCCAGACTCTAGCTACTCAGGATTTTATTACGATATTGGAAAGTAGTCTGCGACAGTGGAATCGCTGTCGTTTGGTGTAAGGTTGGCATTACTTTGCACGGCGAATGGATTTTCACGATATCATGCAAGAATTGCAGGATCACATATCACATGAAAATCCATCCAACCTAATGTGTTTGTGTCGGAACTATTAGCTTACCACACCAATCAGTGTCCTTGGAGGAGCTACTGGGAGCTACGGGTGGGGTTTAGGTGTGTGTGACGGCTGCTACTGTTCGTTATAAACAACAATGGCAAACATGATAGTTCATCACCTGCCAGGTATTTTTTTGCAAGTGCCTATCCTTTCCCAAATAGTTTCCAATGACGGCTTTCTCAGATGGTTGTACGTAATAAAACATGTGACGCGTAGGGTTAGCCCGCATGCAAACACAAGTTGAAAACAATAATGAATAACTAGGAGTTGGCTGGAGTTGTGACACCCGTAGGTGGAGAACTTTAAAGCCACTGTCAGTCGTATAAATAGTTGACAGTTGTATAAATAACTTGTACCACAGAACTGTAAATCTTTGACTTTTCACTACCATGGCCTGTTGTTGCAACAGGGTAACGAAACATTTGGGGAAGCATTTCAGCTCTCATTTGCAGTTCAATAATACAACTAGAGATTATAGCTTCCTCCGGAATAGCAGTGTTCTGCTAAGCCTTTCTATTCTAAATGATTCACTCAGTGACTCACCACAAAGCTCAATAGGCCTGGAGATGGAGCTGCACCAATGGGCCTATGGTATGACTCACACTGCCCACTCGGTCTACTCTTAGAGCAGCACGACAGGGATGATTGTCGTGTGCCATTAAGATCATCAATATGCTTTTCTCCAAAACAAAACAAAACAATTACAGAGATTTACCAAAGCCGGTAGCATATTGTTAAGCCTGGAAAAGGGCAGGCAGGGGGATTTGATGTAATTCTGAAAACAAAAGGTATTTTTTAAAATACACTTATACAAGTTAGGAAATCCCATCCTCTTGTCTTCGTCATTCCTGTTCTTACTCACCAACTCTCTCTCTCTCTCTCTCTCTCCCTCCATTTCCAGCGTCTTTGGTATGGGTGCACATATTAATGTCCCATCCTGATCCAGGTGCTTCACTGACTTTAAGAGATATCTCAACAGCATCTTAATTCTGTAGCGTTCAAACGTTCACTGGAGAGGAGTACAACCAGGACAGTACTCCACTTTGATATGTTGTACATTCTGCACATAAGGAGAAAAGTTATTTCAGGGATACTGTTAAAAGGGCACTTCACCAATTTTACACATGGTCGTTCCTTTTATCTCCAGGATACTAAACTCAATCAATCCTGCTTTTGAGGGAGACGAATACAACCACCGTTAGTAAAGTCTGCTAATCAAGTGTTTTGACGTCTGGATTTCAGTTTACATTTAAATGCCTGGACAGTAGATTGTTCCGTTGTAGACCTGACCAGCTGATTTAAGATAGTGGCTCCATAACACCGCAGGTAACTCTTCGTCTCTCAATAACCTGGTAGGGATTCTGTCAGGACCGGTTGACTTATTGACTTTTATTTCATTAGGAGATTTATACAGTAAAATCTGCAAATAACCCTCATGATATCACCTGGGTTATCTCAGTTTGGACTTGCGACTTCAAGTCTTTGCAAAAGCCTGTTACAAGGAAGAGGCAACAGATTTACGAGGATGGGTGGGTCTAACGAAAGATATTCTTCAGTTTGTATAGTATCTTTATCTTGTATAGACCAACTCTTCATAATGGGCAATGTAGGATCAAGCATGTTTGAAGTTTGAACTATGCAAGTGACTAAAAGTCAGGATATTCTGGTCTCCGCTGCTTCAAATTTGACCCTCCTTTTAAAAAAGTACCCTTCTGAGTTTAATACAACTAATGCTGACCTTACACGAAATGACTTTTTAAGGGATTCAGAAAATCAGTGAACTAACCAGCTAACGCCAGCGGTAGCTTGCTAGCTTGGTTAAATTTTTCAAAACGAGTCTAATTGTAGTCTTGCAATGTGTGACCCTGCAAGATCCCCAGTCTTAACATATTATGACAGTCTTTAACGTTAGATGTGAGATGATTGCTTTTAGATGTGAGATGGTGTCAGACTTTATTCTTTTCAAAGGCTGTTCAAAGTCTTCTAGTGTATGGTAGGCATAATATGATGAATTAGAGATGATAGAGAAAGAATGACTGTCAAAATGATTTTGTCAGGAAAGAACTGTATTTATGTATGTATATACACCTGAGGGTTAAGAAAACAGGGCGTTCCTTTGGCAGAAAAGATTTGGCACCCAATAGTATTGTTCCTGCCAAAATACCACCTCTATACCACCACTATATCAATGGCTTTGGATATTCATGAGTCACAAGGCTGCCTTGGGTAACAGCCAATGACTGTTCCATCTTGGCTTTCAATACTGGTTAGTTGACTTCAGGTCTGCTGTATGTCAGCGGCTTTCCCATGCACCAGTGCAGAGGCTGAATCACGGTTCTTAGTTTGTGTCTACTGTCAACTTACAAACAATCACAAGACTTTGTTACGTCAGATGCAATTAACAGCGGCCATCGAAGACATTTTCAATGCACTCTCCAGGCTCCACTGACAGAAGAAAAGCAAAGAAGGGGAAAACAGCACTACACACATGAGTGATGCATAACTATGCAATTGATGCCGCAGGCTACCTTTAGTCTAGTCCAGTCATGAGTGTCAAAAAGGAGCTGAAGGCTCAGTGTAGTCCCTGCAGAAGCCCGAAGAGGTAAACGAAGCCCAAAGAGGTAAACGATGGATCAGTAAACCTTAAAGATAAATGAGTTATCCACATTTATTGTAGCTATGCTGGTTAAAACATGTACCCACAGTTAGCAATTAAATAGACATCACTGCTAGGTTATTGCCATTATGACGGGAACACATTGCACGCTGAAGCGTCGCAAATAGCCCTGAAGCGTAGATTCGTGCCTGATCACGATCATACCAGACGCGCAGTTCAATGCACCGATCACAAAGCGATCCTTCTCTCCACTCTACAGAACGTATCTCTCTCTCTTTCTCTCTCTCTCTCCCAGTGAGTGTGTGTGTCACTCTGTCTGTCCATCCATCTCTCTCGATTTCGGTGTGCCTAAACGCGTGTCTAGCTGTAGACACAGCTGAGAAGTCAAGACAGCCAAAATCGCCATAATCCTGTGTTTTATTTTGAAAAGTATCCAGCTGTTCTGTGGCCTGTAGCTTGACACATTCGCTCGCGGAAGAAAGAAGAGATGCCGAAACGATCGCTGCAGCGCCTGATCTCAGCCGGTGTGGCCGGACAGATTGAATAAGATGGGTGTCGAAATGAAAATAGCTCTGCCGTGCGCCTTATATGTCCCTTTTCTCTTACCAATTTATGCAAAAGACAATTAGAGAAAAAAAGTGGAAAATAAATTAACAACGTTTCAGAATTACAAAGCCAAAATGTATTGCTCAGCTGTAAATTAATTTTGCCTCATGAGTCAGCCATTAATGTTGACTGGTCTATTGAACACCAGGTGCAAGTTGTTGCATTGCGGCACGAACACCTGGCCAACTAAGTTGATTTACCTTTTGTTCTTCTAACATCCAAACAAGACAGAGTACAGATTTAGATCTAGATTTGTTTTGGTAAAACAAATACATGAACAAACACAAAAACTGCTGGGATGAACAAATAAGGGGTTGGCTTGGCATGGCCACTACGCAACTTGATAAAGGACATTGTGGATAAAAGTTGTGAAATGAATGAATAAATGAATCATATCCACCTAACAAAAATCATTTGCACATGGTCACCTTCCTAAAATAATGGCCAAAAATGATTTTCTTGCCTAAATCATCTCCACGTGATGCTGGCCACCTCTGGTAAAATTGCCTACATGCTCAGTTGAAAAGGTCATGTGATTCTACGCCTTTAGTATAATGGCCTATGTCAAGAGAGTGACTGTGGACGTGCAGACTGTGGAGTGCAGCAGACGCAGCAGGACGCAGCCGGGCATTGCAGGGAAGAAGAAACATAAGGACTCCGGGGAGTAAACTCCCCAGAGCTAGGTTAGTAACAAGCAGTTCTGGGACAGGATGCATACAAAAGGAAACAAATGAAAACATTGATGAGAGAGCTTCCCCAGTAGTCTAGAATTATAATAGCATAACTAAGAGAGGCAGGTTAGCTTAGAGAGAGGTGCAGGATCAGGCTTGAACTCTCCCCTGCCGTGTCGGGCTGTACTGGCCTGCCTCCCTCTACTCTCACTATATTATTGATTATATGATAAATAAATCTGATGACTATGAAGAGAAGTAGGTGGGCCGGGTTAGGCGGACGTTGCAACTCCACACTCCTTAACTATAAGCTTTATCGAAGAGGAGAGTTTTCAGTTTACTCTTAAATGTGGTAAAGGTGAGCGGGCTGAACTCATTCCTCTGAGAACACAGGTCGAGCGTGTCAAGCGATTGGTCACCCTTTGCCTCCCCCCAAGGCGAGTTCACAAGCACTCACGCAGCGAGGTCTGTGATTTCATAGTAGTATACAGTAGTAGCATGTGTGTCTGCACTCACTTTCCGTCTGCCTGCTGACTTGCCACTCTCTGCTCTGCACTGCTGGCACTGGTCCGTCCCCTGCAGGAGATAAGACGAACTGTTTCAGCTTCTTTCAGCTTGTCCAAAGCCTCTTCAGCACCAAAGCTTGTGCACTGCCCCATGCAGTCTCAAACAACAGTTGGCCTCTTTAACGGGGCATTCAGACCAAAAAAAAAAGCGATCCGGCGATGTGTGCAGCGATAAAGGCAGTGGCGTTTTCTGTACGGGACTCTCACACTGCCTCCAACCATAGCTCAAAACACAACAACAAGTCTGATCGCCGGTAACGTGACTGGCCGCCGCAGCGTGACGTGGGGAGGCATTTCTCCAAAAGTTGAGTCGTCTCAAGTTTTTCACTTCAGGCCCATTGCGTTCTTGTCGCGGTATCCCCCGCCGCAGCCTAAACGCACTACCCCCATTCAAAATGAATGAAAAGGCCAGTGTTTTCGCCGCAATGTCTGACGGCCGACGCCGGCTGTCTGAACGCGGCCTTAAGGCTCTTGCACGCTGCCTGCGTGGCGTGAGCGTGTCAGCTGCGTGGCGTGTCCATTTTTATTTTGGCTCCCATGTTAACGGGATAGAGCTTGCACACTGCCTGTGTGATACACACGTCTCAGTCACGGCTCGAAAACGCGTGCATGCTAGAAATAGGACTGACGCCTATTTTTCACTCGACATGCAAGCGTATTGGAAGCGTTTCCAGGCAAAATAGAATACGAAAAAGTTTCATTTATGTCATTTTGACACGAATACATTTAATAAATGACATTTTGATGTTTAAAAGTATCTAGGTTTTGACATAAATGTAGATATAAATGTAACTTAAAAATGAATAATAAAAAAAGAACACACTATTATTTAATTTTTTCAATGGGAAATATACGTGTACAGACAAGGCTAGCAGCAGCAGCGCCGCGCCAGACACGTTTCTGGTGTGCAAAGACATGAACAGACAAGAAAGCGCCACGCAGCCGCCACACAACTGACACGCAACACAAACGCCACGCTCACGCCACGCTCACGCCACGCAGGCAGTGTGCAGGAGCCTTCACAGTTCCAGGCTAAAATGCAGGGGGATCCAAAGGCAGCAGCAAAGCCTCAAGATGGGCTGTTAGAGCCCAGCAGTGCCCGTCAACCTCAGGCCCTTCTGTGAGCTTGAATGAAGAAACTCCCTGTAATGTAAAAAAAGTTAACAGGCCTGAACTGTGTAGGGCAACACATCCCATTTGTATTCCTTAAACTCAAGTCAGTGGGATTTTTATTAGGTTTTTAGTGCCACATTTGGGAGAAAACAAAAGCAAAAAAAAGTTTTGTGGCTTTCTTTAATCTGTAAAAAAGTCACATTCAGTGCTGACACATCATTGTTGAATCCTTACTGTTTTCCAGTTTCGGTTTTTATTACCAAGATTTTGTATTCTCGTCATAATGTTTCCACGTTAGCGACAGAGTCTGGAAGATATATCAAGAGCTCCAAGCATTGAGCGGAATGTATTCTTGCGATAATATAGTAAACGTTGCATCACCATATTTGCTCAATATGTTTTTCTAAATGCTGAATGTTTAGCTATTTTTGCTTTAGAGATAAAAGAAGCACAGGACCTATTGTTCCTTCAGGCAACAGAGCATCGCGTGCATACCACAAATGGCTCAGCTGCCAGTAGACGGGTAGCTGGGTAAGAATCGGAGGCTTCGCACTTAAGATCAGCATAACTCTTGTAAACTTAATATTTTCTATGGTTCTTTTAAACAGCAGGAATTAAACTTTTCTACCATTCATCTTGGTCTAGAGGGTATCTCCTCCCGATCCTCTGTGGCTTCACACCATTTGTTTCAAAAAAGTAGGGCAAAGATAACAGGTCATATTCTTAGCTTAGGGGTGTGTTCATAACATGGTGTTGTTATAAAATACCTGTGGCAAGAACTATCTTTTGCTTTTGATATTTGTTTAAGAAGTGAAGGACAACCTGTGTACCAGGCGTTGTTTCAGTGAATTCCATGGAGTTGGGCTAAAGCTATTTTTAGTAACAGGTGTTGCCTGCCAATACATGGCTAATGTGTTTTCCACATGTGTACACTTATTGTGTTATATGCTGTACACATGCAGCGTGGCTGTATCATTTTGCACTGTTAGTATTGATATCAATATTTAGCATGTTTGGGAAGACAATTGAACATGTGTATTTTAAATTATACTCTTATTATATATAATGTAAGTTATATTATCTGCTGTTGTTTAGGCTAGTTCATGACCTAAGAAACAAAATGTATAATCACTCAATTCATGGTGAAAAGAGTGTAAAAGGAGTTGATTGCTACTGAGCTACAATAATAATTTGAAAGTTTGTTACGATATTCATTATCACCATAATGATTCCATGACATAAGAGAGTAATAGCCTTGTTTTGTTCAGGGTAGGTTTTTTTTTTTCCTGGGAACACTTGATTGGAGCTGGATTCTGAAAATTAGCTTTTAAACTGATCACATATCACACATCATATGTGTAATTCATGGCTGAATTCAAACGGGATCAAAAAATAATTTGTCTTTCCCCGTTTACTACCGTTCATATTTTTTCCAAATTAAGGTCCCATGGCGGTCCACCGGAAGGGGAGGTACTTCGCCTATCTATTGACATTTCAATTTGGATTGAAACATTTCTATATTTCGGACGACAGGAAACTTTAACTCAAAAGGACCACAAATGTTAAGGGCCACAACAAAGGGACATTTATTGCTTTTCAAGTGAACTCATGGGACTACACATATATTCATGGGATTTAAATTAAATGAAAATTCCCATAGACTGTTAATATTAATGGACAACACATTCGGTTCGGCGAAGTGCTGCAAATGCGGCAGTGCCTTAAACCTGCATTCTATCTGAATTCCAGCAGGGGGAGACACGTTTCTGGTGTGCAACACAATTGCCACTGCAGAGACTCATATTCACCAATGACAGCACACAAAATGATTATATATGCTACAAATACACATGGAACTGCTGCGTGATGATTATTACCGGAGTCTGGCTGAACACTCTCACTCATCCCAGACAGCAGCTAGCAGCTAAGAGGGTCGGTGAAGTAAGGTCCATGTTAATGTTGCACAGACATTTTAATTGCATTTTGTGTCTGTTAAGAGGCACAAAAGCACTCTTTATCTTATGCCCCCATAACTGCCGTTTTTGCTGAGTGGGAGCTCTCGGCATTAGCTGCAGCAGCTCCGTGTTGCTAGCACCAATTCGGCTCGTTTGTTTTTTTCTGTTGAGGGTAGATGTAGAGGAGAAGTCGTGAGCAGGTGTAGACACTCAGAATGAGTCAAAGATGAATGTTGAAAAGATGGAATTTTATTATTACTTTCCCAATTAAAGCCCGCAGGCAAAACAAACAATTAACAAAACCAAAATTAAAGAAAAAAAATAATACTTTCCCAAAAAATAAAATATATTGACGTGAGAGTCAAAAAGTATTAAATGATACAAAAATACAGCTGTATACAAGTTGACTTTTTTTTTTAAAACTAGTCACCAGAGCCTTCCACAGACTTACGTCCTCACTCCTCTAGCCCTCCAGAGAGCAACTAACACTGCAAGTCTATAAAGACCTGTAGCGCGCCCCTGGAATTGGAAAATACCAACAAAAATACAGTACAGGGGTGGCTGTCTATCTATTAGGCTAGAAATTTACCGAAGATTATTTACATGATTTACAAAAACATTTTACAAAGCCACAAGATACCTTGACGGCCAATAAAATAATTACTCATGATTCCTATAACTTCCTGTTACCCCAGAAGTCCTTGTGTCATTTAAACTTTCCTTAATAAACAAAAGAGAGCAGACACCGGTAAGCCACAAAGGCTATGGGCCCTATTTTAACGATCTGAAACGCAAATATCAAACATGAAACGCACGTAGCTTTGTGGGCGGATCTCGGGCGCTGTTGCTATGATACCGGCGGGATAAATGAGTCTTGCGCCCAACGCAAATCTAAAATGGGTTGGTCTGAAGTAGCTAGGTGTGGTTTGGGCGTAACGTGCAATAAACCAATCAGAGCGTCATCTCACACTTCCTTTAAGAGAAGGCACGCTTGTTCCATGGCGGATTGCTATTATGACGGAGGATTTGCCTGGCGCACGCCAGTGGGAGCTGTCCGAGATGCAGCAAAGTAATAAATGTCTTGACCGGGTGGCGATGTTGCTGCTCCTCTCGGGCGCATCTCCTCAAGTCTGGAGAGGATTGCTGCAGCCATGGAGCGTGGGCCTCCAAACGCACCACCTGCTCCTGTTGTGCCCCTTCCTCCTCCCCCCCACTCCATCTCCGTCCACCCGCTCCACCAGGAACTTTAGACCAGGTTTTTTCCTGGTCAGTGGCGGAATTGTTTCCTGAAACTGCAAAATAGCACCAAGGAACGTTTGTGCCTGAATATGCCTCCTCCTTTCGCTGAACCGCCCCCGGGAGCGCAAATACATTCCCTGATTTACCGACGTGCGTCTGTTGGTCGAGTGCAAAATAGGAACGATACATGCGTCGGTGTACAAAGGCAAATGTGTGGAGTGCAAGATAGGGCCCTACATGTTAACCTCTGTTACCTTTTAAACTCAGTAAACAGCCATGTACTTAAGTGTTGCGTAATTATTATAAATGGTGATGTTTGTGAAATAAACGGTATGGTTTTAAACAATAGTGAATAATGTGGATGTAGCTACAGCATATAAATCACCGCAGTATTAGATGTTAAACATGTGCACAAAAAAGCTACGGGATTACTGTGGGGAATTTGATGAATGGCTAGTTTAACAGATGATTTGAAACCAGTATGATAAGTAACAGAGCATATTGACATGCTAACCAAACATATACAGGCAACATTTACACTCAGTCTTTGAGAGATAAACTAGGTAGCACATCGCAACCTTCCAAACCTAGAGCAAGTTTTTTCTTACTTAGAGTAGGTTACTACGGTTACACAATGAAACAGGTTGTTGTTACTGAAAACTTTACCAACTACTTTTGTGTGAACAGTGTCAGAGATCTTTGTCAATCAGATCATGTCCAATCAAATGTTTAATGTGTCTGAGATTTCTTATGCTTCATAAGAGTCTCGGATTTGTTTTGCATTTCTTTCTGGTGCGTTAACGTCACTTAAAATCTATATTTATTTGGTATTCATGACCTACGTCACACAATCTCCCACAACATTCCCATGGGTGGAACTCCCCAACAAACGGTTTCAAAAAACATAAGGCAGTGTGCAATGATATTGAGCCAAGGACCTGACAGATTGACAGCCTGTGTCCTAAATTATTAAAGCTGCAAGCAGAGATGTACAGGCCCTCGCACCTCCCGGTACATCTCTGCTTGCAGCATTAGTATTTGTTTTTGCATTTCTTTATGGTGCGTTACAATATCACTTAAAATCTATATTTATTTGGTATTTATGACCTACGTCACACAAACAAGATTCCCATGGGTGGAACCCACCAGCATCCGGTTTCAAGAAACATAAGAAGGGAGTATGACATGACTCTGAGCCAAGGACCTGTTCCTGTTGTTCATAAGTGTTTTTCTAAGGTGAACATGTGTCATCATCAGTATGAGTCACACCACTAGCCTTTATTCCGTTGCAATATAAAGGCCTTAACAGATGTGGACTGTCACAGAATGCAAAAGGTATACAATATCACAGATCTGAACAGGACTGAATGAAAAGACACGGAAAAAGTTTAAACCATTGAAAGCAGATAGAGACGGGGATATATAACTTTTCATCTTACCTTGAGCTCTTTTTCACATATTTTTTCTTGGTAAGTACATTTTTATATGTATAGACTTGTACTGTATACACTGTGTGTGTGTGTGTGTGTGTGTGTGTGTGTGTGTGTGTGTGTGTGTGCGTGCGTGTGTGTGTGTGTGTGTGTGTGTGTGTGTGTGTGTGTGTGTGTGTGTGTAAGAGAAAGACAGAGAGAGATAGAGAGATTTCATAATAACCACTACTTCACAATAGCCATAATTAATGAATGGTAAATTGATAGATATTGTAAATTACATTTTAGTTGGTTATTTTACAATGAAATGATGATTTATATTGCTTACTAATTATTTTGTTATAATAAGCTACACATACTTTATGTTACAATGTATGTTATTCTATCATTAGTCTAGTGAAATATCAATATAGTATCTATCTATGTAAAATAATTAGTTTATACATTTAAATAGTTAATACGTTGTCAATGGTTAAATCATTGTTTTGTATATAATCTATAAACGTGATTTGGATGGCTAATATAAAGTTGCAACTAATTGTTATACTAATTAGTTCATGATTAATAAGTGGTCTATAGAGCATCAAGTAACATTAATTTGGTAACCATTAACATATAATATAAAATGTTATGTGTACAGCAATAAACTCATGAAATGACAATATAGCATTAACATTCATTATTTACTACCAGTTAAAAACATTATGAGATAAAAACTATAATAATAATACTTTAGCGTTGTCCATCTCAACTATCAAGGCACGTGTAACCTTTCGATCTGTAGCATGGTAAAACAATTTACTGTTTTAGGTACTAACACACCAGTATCCTATTGTTAAATGTACTGGTATAAGTGGGAGAATGGCAGCTACTAGCTGACCACCCTGCAGCTGACCTAATGACATTGACGGAGGTGTGACATGCTGAATGCCAAAGCAGGATGCAACATCTTACCTGTTAACTGATCTATTAAATCTAGCTTGGGTAGCTCACCTGGGTAGAGCTCACCCATAGCCTATATAGAGGTTTACTCCTCGACTAGTGTTGGGGAAGTTACTTTTAAAAAGTAGTGTTTGCTCGTTACTTCTTAAAAAAGTAATCCTTTACGTGTCTTAGAGTAACTTTTTACTTTACTCGTTACTTTTACGTTACTTTTAAAAGCAGGTGTTTTTGGCAGAGACTGAAGTTAATTATACAAAAGCTATCTTTGACCATAAAGCCAATCTCTGGTTTATCAGTGAAGTGTCTGAACTAGGCTACACTGCAGATTCTCTACTCACAGAGTGACGGCCGATTCATTATGAATGAGTCCAGCGCGGGTTGAATGCACATCGGCAGGTCATCGGCGTTACACGGTGTTAATGTGGAATGTCCATATCTACTTGTAGTACTCATGGTCGCGCAGCCACGATGGTCCGGGCATTGTCATAGACACATGCAGCCTCTTTTCTGGAAGTCCTTGCGTGTCTGTGCGACCGACACAAGTCCACAGCGGTCCGCTGCATGTAGTGTTGGGTGTAACGCGTTACACCCAACACTGTCCTCAACAGAAGGGCCGCAGGTTCGACTACCTGTGTGTTATTCCCCCTCTCTCTCCCCTTTCGTGTCTCCAGCTGTCCTAGACCTAAACAAATAACCTTTCCCTTTGGATGTTTTTTTATGTCTTGCGGTATAAAGGCTAAAGGTACTGCTATATTGACTACTGTCATTTGGAGATCAAATAGTTTGCCAAAAGTAATTAAAAAGGAACAATTCTAGTAAGTAGATACTGTAGTACAAAAGCTTTCCACATGCTGCTTCTGTGAGTAAGTCTGTGTTGTTTGATTTCATAGATTCGAAGGAAGACAAGATGGCTGTCGCACGGATCCTATCAATTTGCCTCATTCTAATAGGTAAGCTGAGTAATGCTTAACCGATTGTCTTAATGTAGTATCACCTGAATTACTTAATAAAGGCAAAAGGTAAAATGTTTAAAAACTCTATTGGTAATCCTTTTTTTTTTTTTGGGTACTTTTTAGCTGCAACAACACCTGCTGATCTGCAAGGAGCTGTACCAGCTACAACAGCCGCACCTACACTCGAATTGGCTAGGGTGTATTTCAGATCTGTTCAAAGCACATTTACAAATGACTTGCTGAATCCATCATCTACAGCTTTTATAAATCGAGCGGCTATGATAAAGAGAGAAGTAAGTCTCCCCCTTAGGCCTGTTTCACACTGGCTGCGTGGCGTAAGCGTATCAGCTGCGTGGCGTGTCTGTCTTTGTTTCGGCTCCTATGTTAACAGGTTAGAGCTTGCACGCTGCCTGCGTGACACGCACGTCTCAGGCACGGCTCGAAAATGCTAGAAAAAGGGCCGACGCCTATTTTTCACGTGACACGCAATCGTGTCAAAAGCGTTTCCAGGCAAAATAGAATACAAAAAGATGTTTATATGCCATTTTGACACAAATACATATTATGAAATGACATTTTGATGTTTGAAAGTCTCTCTAGGTTTTGACATCAATGCAGATATAAATGTAACGCCACGCTCACGCCCCGCAGCCAGTGTGAAGCCGGCCTTAGAATAACATCTGCTGGTACACTTACTGAATTATTTTATCAGAGAACTCAAGCACGTGTTGAAAAAAACGAACAATCACTCAACAGTCATATAAAATGGTCACTTATTCAAATTTCCAGAACTAAATTGACGACAGAGACATCAAGTCGAATATATTAGATTAAACTACACCTGTACAATTGATCTCATATACAAACAGTTCTAAAGCCAAAGTAAAAGTAAAAAGTCTTCAATACAACTTCTTTTGTTTCTGCAGCTTGACCCTATTTTCCAAAGGGCATTTCCTTGCTCCTTCAACTCCTCGAGAGTGCGGGCTTTCAGGTAATTTATTGTGGTTAAAGTGATTTAATAAGTATAAGTTGCCTAAATCTGACATATTTAACAACATGTTTTTGCTTCTTCTTGTGTAGTAGTGGATCTGTCATCAACTACGTAGACCTTAGCTTTGTAAGCACACTTATCCCTGATCACGTTCAGATTGGATACGCTTTGAAGAGCTCAGCTTCAAACGTCAACGGCTTTGACATTGAAGTCAGCTCCATCAACGTGAATGGCATATGTAAGCAAGTCCTACTTTATCAAAATTTCCAAAAGTTGCAAAACTTTTTGTTAAACTCAGTTTAACAAACTTCTTTTTTTTTTTTTTTACAGATTCAAGTGGAATAAGTCACAATATCAGTCTCTTCACCGCATCCTGCTTTGTACTGTTGTCGTGGCTACTGTCAAGCCAACAATAGCATCTGTGCTGATTTCCATTGGAATTGCCATCATGACTGCCATCACTGGCATGAAAACATACTTTGTTGTCAGTAAAAATCCAATATACAGAAGAAAAAACATCCAATATTTATGATTGTTTTAAATTATTGTACAGCTTCTGATCAATTTACTATCAAATTCAGCTTTAAGAACCTGTTCTATTGAACCATCACTAGAATACTTACCGACACCATATAAAATTAAGCCCTGGGAATTTGAGAAAAGAAATGCATTTATTTCTTTATCTCGCTTCACCGAGCACAGTCCTATGGCAAAATGTACTAATACAGTTAATATCAGTTGCTAATGCTATTTTTTGAGTCTTGTTTGCCAGACAGGAAAAACCAGCCACACTGGAAAGCACAACTGTAAAGCCACTCCCCACTCTGTGAATGCAGTTGGATGCATGAGAGCACATTGGAAAGGGTACAAGTGTCTTACATTAAATGTAGGAACACTTGCAGCTAATAGTGTACAGCATGGCCCAACCCTCAACTAATGCAGAGTTTAATCATTATGGTATAACCGCATGATAAATACTTCAAAACAATGCACTGTATAAACTGTATTCTTATAAATAAATATATATATATACACACACACACATTTATGTGAGTTTTTTTGTAATTTGCCTACTTTCTGTGAGAAACTTTACAATGATCAGAGAACAGGATAAAAAAGTAAATAGAATTTAAATCCTCTCTCATGTGCTGTTTTGCAATTTTGGTGTGTAATGAGAAAGTGTATCAGGGCATTTTTAATAAATGTCACCAGTGATGTTTACGAACAAGAGTGAAATTGTGAATTTGTGTGTGTGTGTGTGTCCAAAAAATAGGGTAAAAAAACAGACTTTGATGAGGCAAAAAAATGTTGTGGTCAATAAGGAAGAAATAGCAGATGACTTTCAGGGGTGGGGCTCAAGTTCAACAACATGGATCTAAACACCTGATAAAATGCCAGAGGGCTGATGTTGTTTCGGAAACCTTAGGCCCTGTTTACACGATGACGCTCTCGGGTGAAAACGAAAAAATATTTTATCGGATGTGCCTTTCGTTTATACGGCGACGGCGTTTTGGGGGCTTAAAAACGCAAAAAAATGAAACCACCCTCCAGAGTGGAAATCTTAAAAACGCTCCACCGTCGCGTTACCGTCTAAAGGGTAAAAACGCAAAAGTCTGAAGACAGCGGTGTGGAGAGAGACGAGAAAAAGGCGTCTGTTGTTACGGAGTAGGATACAGAAATTATAGGCTCCTGTTAGAATTTCAATGTAATGGCTTAATATTTAAATGATTTCAACAATGTGGATAAGGTTGTTATAGTTCGATGACGATATGTAGGCTATTCATTTGAGCCAGAGCAGGCGACAACGTTACGGATGAAGAGAGAGAGAGAAAGAGAGCGAGTGGCAGCGGTCAGCGGTCAGCGGGCAGAGGAGGGTCTGCTTCAGCCTCCTCTGTCCGCTGTCTCTCGCTCTCAAGCAGCGGCTGAAGGGCCGCGAGGCTCAGGGTATTGGTAGTGCTCCCGTGGGTGCTGTGTTGTGGCTTATCACGGTCAATTGTGCCGGTCATCATCAGACAAACATGCAACTCCACCTCCTCGTCTTTCCAGACGAGCTTTTGTTGTTCGCTTCGGCATGTTTTGGTTTCGCGCTACTAAGAAGAGAAGTAGAATGAATGTTCTACGCAGGTGGGTGCCTTGGTGGTGTTGTGTGGCAGTGCCACCTAGTCACCTGGAGTGCATACTACATCGAATTTCACACACTTTTGCGTCACCATATGCACGCAGATTTCCCCTCCATAACGCTCGTCTAAACGCAGAAGAAAAAGTGATAACGCAACGCCACTTTTGCGTTTTCTCTTCAGATCGTTTCCGTGTAAACATAGCCTTAATAACAGCTGTGAATAACTACAACACTATGTAGTCTTTAAGCGCTGCTCAGGTATGCAGGGTACACACAACACGGTCTCACGGCAGTTCGTAAAATGATCACGTTATTTTTAATCTACTGATCCTGATTTGTGTTCACTGGGACGCTTTTCTTGTTTTTTTCGTGTTGGCCAGCACGAAATGGTCTATACGGAGATTAACGGGGAAAGCAAACGTCACACCCCGGGGGAGGATGCCTCACACGCCAGAACACGGCCGCGCGGGACGCACGACAATACCGGGATGGCGGAGGTTAGGTTTAGGAAAAAAACTACGGGGAAAGGACGCCTCACACACGGGGGACGGGCGCAGGGAACGCGTGACAATAAAGGGACGGTTAACGCGGAAACTAAAACGCTACACGCGGGACGCTACCTCCGGCCTCTGGAGTGAAAGTCCTGAATTGTTTGACCCATCCACCACCCCAACCAACCTCCTTACGCGGATTTTCGGGCATTTCATACTACTCGCTACCGTAGACGTATTGTGACCAGGACATACAGTACAGGCCAAAAGTTTGGACACATCTTCTCATTCAATGTGTTTCTTTATTTTCATGACTATTTACATTGTAGATTCTCACTAAAGGCATCAGAACTATGAATGAACACATATGGAATTATGTACTTAACAAAAAAGTGTGAAAGCTTATATTTTAGATTCTTCAAAGTAGCCACCCTTTGCTCTTTTTGATAGCGCTGCAAACCCTTGGTGTTCTCTCAATGAGCTTCATGAGGTAGTCACCTGAAATGGTTTTCACTTCACAGGTGTGCTTTGTCAGGGTTAATTAGTGGAATTCTTTCCCTTATTACAGTTTTTTTCAGTCGCTAACAAGCATTTGTCCAAACAGTTGTCACATTTTCAAAACTCTAAACACAATTAGCACAGCATCAGTCTTTTTTGGCCATACAATTCACATATTTCATGTCTTTTTCACACAATATGCAGTCAGTGAACACATTTCCACAACGCTTACTTTGTCTTAACAGACAAGCTATACCTCCCAACAAAATGATGGATTGTTTTTGTAGTATTTACGAATGTTAACACACAACATCCCACAATAGCAAAAACAATTATCCAAACCTTAGATACAGTATAAAAACATCTGTTTCTGCAATGATATTAGTTCAAAAACAACATATCTAAAAAAAAAAGACAATTGAAAAATTGACACACAGCTGATTTATGTTGGGTAAAGTGGGCCAACCACAGCTGATTCCAGTCTGGCTTAGACTCAGTGGCAGGGGTTATTTCTTTCAATTACTATAAAAGAAAGACTTTGAGGAGTGATATTTTTGGAAACAGAAACAGAAGAATACAAACACTGTAATGTCTGGACGAAGAAGAGGAAGAGGGAGAGCAAGGGGCCCAGGGAGAAGACCAGGCCCAGTGAGAGATGGAGGGAGAGGTGCAGAAGCTGTGAGAGATGCAGAAGGAGGTGCAGGAGCAGTGAGAGGAGCAGTGAGAGGAGCAGGGCTGGGGAGAAGAGCAGGCCCAAGGAGAGGGCAAGGTAGAGGTGTAAGAATGCGTGGTGGTGGCATTCCAAGGGCTGCAAGAACAGTAGTCAGTGATGAAATTGACCATGTAATCAACCACGGTCTTTCACTAAGAGAGGCTATACACTTATGACAATATGTCCAGGTATAGTGTACATTCAACTCAATGTCCAGTTCTATAAGCTTAGCACTTTGCAAGTAGATAACCAACACAGTAATAGGTTACAGTACAGTATGATATACAATAATGACATGATCTACATAAACTTTGTTTCAGAGAGTTATGGAGTTGGAGGCCAACCAGGCCCCTCATGAATTCATTTGATAAGGTAGGATTCGATCTGTCCAAAAGGCGTCGACATGGACGAAATATAATTGGAAATAGGGCCACAGTTGATGTGCCAGGACTGAGAGGGGCAAACATCACCATGTGTGCAGCAATGGCAAATGCAGGATTATTCCTTCACCAATGTCAGGTTGGACCCTATAATACCGAGCGCCTCCTCGCCTTTCTCAATGATCTCCACCAGCGCCTGGTACCAGAGCAGTTTCTGTTCTATTACTGTATACTGTGTTTCTACTGTACTTCATTTAGTAAACAGTAAGGAAAAAAAACCTGATTTGCTTTTTACTGAAATGTGTTTGAATGTGAACATTATTGTACATGTGGACATACAGTTCCCAACCAAGAAATTTAGTGTAAAGGTGGATTGCATGTTTTGCATGCAAATACCTGAAACATAAGTCTATGCAGTTTTTATAATGTCAACAATAGCCAGTATTTTGAAACCTGGTGTACTTTGATTGACTGCATGTACCTTGTGAAGTGAAAACAAGTGTTATTCTTTGACAGAATAATTTCATTTTGAGTCAGATTTCCAGTGTTTTGGTAAAGTCACTGTGTGCAGAGAAACATGTGTTCTGTCTTGAAATGGAGAGTTAGTATATATGTAACAAAATGTGTTTTTGAGAAGAAAATTATCCATTTGGCCAATTGTGTTTTGTAGGTGTCAGTCTGTGTTAAGAGTTTAGAAAAAGTATCCGAAGTATGGGTAAGCGCTTGTTAGCGACTGAAAAAAACTGTAATAAAAAAGCAAAGGGTGGCTATTTTGAGGAATCTAAAATATAAGACATGTTTTCAGTTATTTCACACTTTTTTGTAAAGTACATAATTCCATATGTGTTCATTCATAGTTTTGAAGCCTTCAGTGAGAATCTACAATGTAAATAGTCATGAAAATAAAAAGGAAACGCATTGAATGAGAAAGTGTGTCCAAACTTTTGGCCTGTACTGTATGCTTCCCATTTAAATACATTAGCTTACATTTTCGTGCTGGCCACCACGAAAAAAACGTCAAAAATGTCACCGTGAACACAAATCATTAGATAAAATAACGTGACCATTTCACGAACTGCCGTGGGGCCAAGCCAGTTTTGAGCCTGATTCCCCCCTCCCAACAATCAAATAATTTAAACGTGTTCAATATTTACTGCCTAGGGGTGCCCTGGTAGCTCACCTGGTAGAGTGTGCGCCCCATGTACCAAGGCTCAGTCATTTCTGCAGGGGCCATGGGTTCAAGTCTGATCCGTGGCCCTTTGGTACATATAATCTCCCCCCCCCCCCTCTCTCTCCCACTTTCCTGTCTCAATCTGTCCCATCCGATTAAAGCCCCAAAAAATAGTTTTAACAAAATATTTTCGACCTGATATCTTGTTGTGAGCGGGGAATGCCAAGGATGCAGTCTAGTCTTATTTTACCTGGGCCGGGCTCACGGCCCACAGGACCTGCTGGCCAGGACGGCAGCATTATCAGTGGGTAACCTCCATATAGGCACCAATCTCCCACAGAAGGCCAGTGTGTGTGTGTGTGTTCCTTTTTTAGCCACTACAGAACTCCGGGACACCGGCTAACAGCGGCAGTTGTTTAGCCGCCAATAGGTGATTGTGAGCCAGGTACAGGCACCGCCAGATGATGGTCCTTTCAGGGAGTGGAGTTTGGACAGAAAAAGTGCCATGTGGCGATGACAGTTAAGTTTAGGCACAAAAACGACTAGTTAAGTTTAGGAAAAAGATTGTGGTTTGGATTACAGTTTTTCTCGATCGCTATGACACTTTTTTCAATACTTTTAACAACTTTCCTAAACTCTTAACACAGTTAGCACAACATCCGTCTGTGTAGGCTATACAATTAACACATTTCTTGTTGCTTTGACACAAAATGCATACAGTTAACACAAATTTAAAATGCTTAAATTTCTTTTACACACAAGCTCCACCAAAACCAAAACAATGGATCTTTACTGCCAAATTTCCAAATGCTTTCACACTGTATGTCAGAACAGATAACATCATGTTCTAAACCTAACTTATAGGCTAAAGTCAAAGTGAACAGCTGTTCAAATTGTAAATTGAAACACAAATATATCCCCTGCATTTTATACATGCATTTATTGGAAACAGCTGATTGAAGTTATGCGAATACGTAGATCAATCCCAGCTGATTCCCTTCTAGGAAACACACTCAGGTGTTGAGGTTCTTTCAGTCGCATGATCATATGGTAGTCGAGTAAAAGAGGAACTATTTGAACCATATGCTGTAGATGAACACAGAAAATAAGAAAAATGCCTTCACGAGGGAGAGGAAGAGGAGTACCAGGACAATTCTGTCTCTGTCTCCTTTTTTTCATAAACCGTACATTCTATAAAGCTACTCTGAGATGGGTCAATAATTTTTTGTATTGAATCTCTGCAGCAAAAGAAACAAAATGGTGGCCGGGTTGGATCAGTGGGTAGAGCAGGCGCACATATACTTGGAGGTTTATGCCTCAACGCAGAGGTCCAGGGTTCAAATCCGACTTGTGACGATTTCCTGCATGTCTTCCCCCCGTCTCTCTCCCATTTCTCAACTAGCTGTCCCGTCAAATAAAGGTGGAAAAGCCCAAAAAATAATCTTTACAGTAAAAGAAATATGCATGCATTTACTAAACCCAACAAAACAAAAATGTAGAGATACTTCAAGAGAAACTGCAGTCCAAAACACAATCTATGATCAATACAATATACTATTGTCTGTTGTATAAGGGCAGACCTGACTGACACATTTAAAATAATGCAGTTTCTGTAATTCCATCTGATGTTAGTGTTTTTTTATGTCATTGTGCAGTGATTGACTAAATATTCCTGTTGGGAGAGAACATGTGTTAGTGTTTTGGAAGAATTATTTGATTTTGAGACATGATTGCATTGTTTTGGTAGACATAGTGTATTGTGTAAGTGAATTATTGTATTTTGAAAATCAGTGTTGGAGTTTAGTTTACAATATGTGATTTTGAGCATGAAATTAACTGTTTTGCCAATTGTGTGTTGTAGGTGTGTTGGTGAGTTAAGAGTTTAGGAAAGTTGTTAAAAGTATTGAAAAAAGTGTCATAGCGATCGTGAAAAACTGTAAGACATCTTTGAGGAACGAGAGGGCGTTTCCTGGGAGAAAGTATTTTGTTTTCGCTGCGAAGTGAACTCCGCTGACCGGGTTGAAAGCGCTGTGTTTTCCATTGAATATTGAAATGCATATTCAAGTGTGTTGACTGGGGAATTTGGAGCATGGTCAGAAGATGGATACGTTAGTCTTTTAAATTGCGGATACTGCTTTTGGTCAGTTTTCTTTAAAAAATACAGAAATAATTTGCCACCAACTCCTGGAGGGACTTCAGGAGCCATCATTTCCACGAAGGGAGGACGCACAATTTAGATGACATGTGCTATACATCATCAAGTGTTCTTCATCAATGTCCAACGTCTTTGCATCTACAAATTAAACGGTAATTAAAATCTTATTCATATTGTCACAGAATGTTTGATATCAAACTGATGCTCAGGAGCTTGTCTTGCTGGGGATTTGAACATGCCATTTATCAGTGAGGCTTAGATTTGAATAGCCAAACCAATATTACTTTTGGGTGTTTTTTTGTTTAATTTTGGTAACATTAGCCGAACGTCTGCATCCGAGGAACAACACTTGTTAACTGGTAAGAGAGGCCAATCGGCAGATGGAGGCAGCAGGAAAATAGCATTATGCTGTACATTCCTGATTGTATAGTTTATTTATTATTATGATTATGATTGTTTGTTGTTGTTTGACAGTGGCAACACTGGAATAATGCTGCAGAGAGGAACAGCGGCTACCAAAGTGATGGTCATCTCTCCTGGATCCACAATAACTAAGACGTAAAAACACAAGCCTACCTCACAGGACAACACAGTCTCACTCCCTACTCGTCAAATGTATGACGCATGGTCAAGGACCCTGGCGTCAAGTTTCAACGAAATAGGGGTACCCTTGACGTTATTTTTCGACGAGGGGGTCCGTCAGATAGACATTCATGTTATTCCCTCACCGTCGGATATCGACGAAAGAAAAAAACACGCCCCCCCGCCCCTTAACTTGAAATCTGTGACAGTTATTATTTTTTATTTTTATATAGTATCATGGTTTATATGTATTTCTTTTAATGTTATTATTTCGGTATATTTCGGCCAGGGAAGCTGGATTGCTTTTTTGTTGATTTATATTTTTTAAACTATAATGCTACATCTATCAACATTTATTTAGATGTTATCATGGTATTCATTTCTTTACTTTAATAATATTATTTCGGTCTTATTACCGGTGAAATATTACAGTATATGCTGTAATACAGAACATTACGATATGATCCGAGCAGGAAGCATTCAAAGCCGATATCCCCCAATGCAATGCGGCCATTCATTTCAAAGAATCGGGCAGCGATCAGCGGGTCTTTAACGCCAGGATGGCTTCAATATACATATATTCAGTCAGTGATTGTGTCACCAGCAACAACGCGTTGCTCAGTTTTGTTCCAGTAAGTTATGAACCATAATAACGTTTAAACGAATCCGCGGAAAACTCCGGAAGTGACGTAGTACGTCACGCTCGGCGGATACGAAGATAAAAATATATAGGCCTAACATTCGTAATATTATTGAATTTTTCTAATGTTGTATTTGAGGAGTTAAACAATAAAGATAGTTATAATATTAAAATACAGTTTCATGTATTTGTCTACGTTTAAACGAATCCGCGGAAGTGACGTGGAAATTCCACATCTCGTCTGTGAAAGAATGTTCCACGTTGTACGTGAGAATTTACACAATAAAATACTAATAATGAAAAAATTGTGTTTTATATTTAGCACTTTGATTTGCCTTATATATACTATGTAAAAAACCTACAGTTGAGTGTTTAGAACTACAGCCTAATGGCTTCTTTGACTAATTTGCATTTGTTTTGAATTGTACTGTTGTGAAAAACAATAAACTATATACAAAGAGAAGCATTTTTTATTTTATTTTCCATACATAGTTATTTAAAAAAGCAATTTTCTAATTTTGCAGTTGATGAATATTAATAGCAAAGACTAAAGGGGAAAAACATGAGTATATTTATGTGTGGGACTTAGTTTGATTTAAAATCACACTGCATTATTAGTTGTTTTAAATAAATTACTTTTTTGAAATATCAATTTATGGTAGGCCTAACATATTAATTATTAAATTCAGAAGATGATCCTCATATCAATCACCGTGGTTACAGCTTGTAGCCATCCTAACCTTTGTAGCCTTTACTGAGACTACCTTTTCAAAATTAAGAAGGGACTAGTTTTAGGAAGCATTTTCAGGAAATTAAAAGGATAAGCAGATTGTTACCGAGATTTTTGTTCACAGAGTAATATAGCTTTGTTTGGGTATGTGTACATGTGTTTTGGCATTTTTGGCACACTTCTACCTCAGCCCTACTGCACAAAGACAAAACTCACACATCTCATTCAACCATTTCACAAGCTGAGAAAAAGGTCATGACATGGGTCAGAGCAGTGGTTCCCAACCTTTTTTCCTTGGTGCCCCCCCTACTCATGTCTAAGAAAAGCTGACCCCCCCCTTTGAAACTGAAGTTGAGGTAACTCTCGAGATAGAGCTGGGTCAGAGGATATCAGAGGTCATAAATGATGAACCAATCCATCGGCTCTGGTCCTATAGGCCCGATGGTGTTCATATGGACAACATGCACCTTTGGCTGGAAGGCCCGTGTTGAAAGTGTGTGTTATTATTTAGAGCAGACACCCACGGTGAATCAGATGGTTTATGTTATACAAGGCTGCATTACAGAGAATTTTATTATGACTCTCATGAAGGTTGTGTAGAGGAATAGAAACTAGTCTCTCCAGGCAAGCACACAGAATATGGTCTGCTCTATCTTTATTCTCCATGCCAAGTATGAGCTCTTATCCTCTGGCAGAAGATATGGGTAAACTTAACATTTCTAAACTATAAAAAAGTTGATGATGATATAGGCCTAATTTGGACCTACATCAATTAAAACTTTAAATAATGTTGCTTGAGATTGAGGGTGTGCAATAGCTTCATGATATGAAGCATGGTTGTGTTGCTCTTGTCACTGTTTGTGAAAGATGAGCAAAAGATTGTTGCTGTGTGATTTGCTTCAGTCTAGCCTATATCACTTTGTTCATGTTGTTTTTTATTATAAGTATGTCAGCTGTATGATAAAACAATATGTCAAGTGTTATTTGTGAAGCATCTGAACTCAAGGCAAATATCCCTCTGGGGACAATAAAGTAGACCTATCTCCTGCTAAGTGGTCTCCATGATGTGTAAAAATTAAAACGTTGTTGTAGGACTATAGCAAACACATCGTTGGAAAGGTCTCAACCTGGAGAGGAACATATGTCAGTCTGAAGAGGATACATTACTCCTGCTTTGAAATAGTGACCTCTGAACCTTGAACCCAGTACATGTATGAAGGCCTGTCATTTAGCAACAGAAGGTGCTACGCACATAAGACCAGCTGTTACAGAAAGCTCTGGACCTCAGCTGTCATGTAGATATGGTCACCAAATTACCTACTGTAAGCACTGTCAAATATGGTAATAAGCTATTTTCACCAGTGACACCAGTGTGTTCTCCATCCCAAAAAACCCCAGGGTGTATCCAAAATTATACACTGCCAACTTCTACTTATGAGAAATATACCAATATACTTTAAAACTACAACTCCCATAAGAAACGCCACAGAAACTGTTACAAAGCTTGAGCACTTATAGTTCTTCCGGGGTGGGTGGGGGGACTCGTTCGGCTCCTGTTTCTGCTGTCTGCCGTGAAATGGCTTGATTCCATTTCAGATTGAGGCCGAGCACACAATATATGAGACAAATACATGAAACTGTATTTTATTATTATAACTATCTTTATTGTTTAACTCCTCAAATACAACGTTAGAAAAAAACATCAATATTACGAATATTATATATTTTTATCTTCGTATCCGCTGAGCGGGACGTACTACGTCACTTCCGGAGTTTTCCGCGGATTCGTTTAAACGTTATTATGGTTCACAACTTACTGGAACAAAACTGAGCATTGTGTTGCTGGTAATACAATCACTGACTGTATATATGTATATTTAAGCAAATGAATGAATGGCCGCGTTGCATTGGGGGATATCGGCTTTGAATGTGTCCAGCTCGGGTCATATCGTAATGTTCCGTATTAGCCTATACTGTAATATTTCACCGGTAATAAGACCGAAATAATATTATTAAAGTAAAGAAATTAATACAATGATAACATCTAAATAAATGTTGATAGATGTAGCATTATAGTTTAAAAAATATAAATCAACAAAAAAGCAATCCAGCTTCCCTGGCCGAAATAGTAACATAAAAAGAAATACATATAAACCATGATAATATCTCGTGAATAATGTTGATTAAAACAGCGGTTATTGGGCTAAAAATACCAATAATAACTGTCACAGATTTCGAGTTAAGGGGCGGGGGGCGTGTTTTTTTCTTTCGTTGATATCCGACGGTGAGGGAATTACATTAATGTCTATCTGACGGACCCCCTCGTCGAAAAATAACGTCAAGGGTACCCCTATTTCGTTGAAACTTGATGCCACGGTCCTTGACCATGCGTCATACATTTGACGAGTAGGGAGTGAGACTGTGTTGCACAGGACTATTTTAAGAGGTAACCTGCAAGTCTAGCTCGCAGTGGCACAGGTGCCTACCTCACAGTTTCATCCCTAAATGTTTTTATTGATGCATATTATTGATGTATATTGTCAAAATGTTCTACTGTTTCAAAATGGCCTTAATGCACATTTTCAAAATGTTCTTAAGTTTGTTTTCCAAATGTTGCCAATTCTGCACAAGTATTTTTTTACAGACAGCAGAGAATACTTTGCAGATTACATATGTAAATCTTTTAAGTTGACTTTTGAGGAAATTTTTAATCTAACTCACAGGACTATTTTAAGAGGAGGAAAATGTGCCAAAGATGCATGCTGAATGTTCTTACTCATGTAATCAAAAAGGTCTTAATGTTCCTTAAATAGTCTCAAAAATGTAGTTTTCCAAATATTTCTAATTATGTATATAAATATGTGTATTTGTTGCCTTGGTCCTTTTCTTAGACCCATTGTGTTATCCAAGGTAAAGCTTAAGTTACTGTAGGTAAGATAAATCACTTATTTGGTAAGTGTTCAAACGTATGTCTTAAATAAAAAAAAGAGTAAACTCTAGGTTATGCCCTTCACGTTTGGTAAGGGTTAGGGCAGTCTCTGACAGAATTTAAGTTTATTGCCATAGTCTAAAGCAGACACTACTAGGCTGTTTCTGTTTGCTACTAGAAATCTCTTGTCAGCGTCATCCAACAGGGTTTGTTTTCTTTTCTTTTTTTCATTTTTTGAAAGTAGCAATATTCATGTTGACATTGACATTTCTCTTTGAAATAAAGGTATTTGATTTTGAAGTTGTTATTGCTTATTTTGCATAATATTCACAATAATGCATATCCTAAGCAATTGTCTATAGCCCTGAGCATAATGAAATTCTGCTGAATTTAGTCATTGTATTATCTACTGTGCCTGTATACAGTAAACTGTGAGAAGTTAAAGTAACAACCTAAACAGAATATTATTGTAATTTCCAAATAATCAAAGTTAAATATATGCTGCATTTATTTATTTTTTTACTGTATTAGACTGTGAAATCATTTAACAGTGTGAATACAGAAATATATTTTATTTATGGTTTACAGACTACTACTGTAAAGTCATTTTACAGTATGGATACCATAAAATAACGGCATATTTTTTCCAAATTAAGGTCCCATGGCGGTCCACCGGAAGGGGAGGTACTTCGGCTCTCTATTGACATTTCAATCTGGATTGAAACATTTCTATTTAGGACGACAGGAAACTTAAACTCAAAAGGACCACAAATGTTAAGGGCCACAACAAAGGGACATTTATTGCTTTTCAAGTGAACTCATGGGACTACACATGTATTCATGGGATTTGTTTAAATTAAATGAAAATTCCCATAGACTAGGGCTGCAACGATTCCTCGAATAACTCGAATAATTCGATTACAAAAAATGCTCGAAGCAAATTCTTTGCCTCGAAGCTTTGTAAAATCAATGTAATTAAGGTTGTACGGCTCACTGTGTTTCCGCACGGAGGATTATTACTAGCGCACATGAGGTTTGCGCTTCTGCGGACACAACACAAGCACGGACAGTATATAAACACAAGACGGCCCCGATTACAAATGAAAGAAGACGAAAATAGCGAGGGTCTAAGAGGAGAGACAGGCGAGAGAAAATCACAGAAAGTTTGGGATCATTTTAAGCTGCAAACATGCTGCTACATCATCTCCTCCCCCCAGCATGGCCACTTAATATGCACGTGAAGACGTCATCATGAATTCTTTATTGTTTCTCCTCACCATAGATATATATCTATAATCCTCACTGTGTATTAGGCTTCTGAAAATGTGTCCCCCAGAACAGTGTAGTTGAGTAGCCCTGCTGTAAACCCTCTGGTCAGTGAACAGCTCTTTTGCATATCCAGTGCAAAGAGCCAGAGGCAAGAAGAGGAATGGGGTGAAAAATATTAACATTTGGGCCACCAAAAATGTACTTTTGTAATGTTTTTGTTTTTTTAAGGGTCTTGGAATTTGGCAATCATTTTTTTTTCGCTTTTTCTAAAAAAGGAAACCTGTCTTTTGTATATATACACAAGCTACAGGTTTCTTTTTTTTAGTAAACGGCAATAATAAATATTTACTATTGCTGCTTACTAAGTATTTCTTACTAAGTGTTTCTTATCCGATTACTCGATTAATCGATGGAATAATCGGTAGAATATTCGATTACTAAAATAATCGATAGCTGCAGCCCTACCATAGACTGTTAATATTAATGGACAACACATTCGGTTCGGCGAAGTGCTGCAAATGCGGAAGTGCCTTAAACCTGCATTCTATGGATATCAATCCAGAAACTAACAAGGTATGGACAGTGTTACTGCAGACAATAAGCCCCACGGGTACCACAATAGTTCTGTGTGAGAGTATGAAGTCTCTGGGGTCACGATGCCAGCCATTTTGGAGTAAAGTACAGAGCAGTTGTAGCCCCCTGCAGTGCAAGAGCTGTCCATGGAGCAGTGAGCTGCCGCTGTCCCAACAGGACATCCGTTCTGATTCTGATTCTGATTCTGATTCTGATCTGAATTCCAGCAGGGGGAGACACGTTTCTGGTGTGCAACACAATTCCCACTGCAGAGACTCATATTCACCAATGACAGCACACAAAATGATTAGAGTCTGGCTGAACACACTCACTCATCCCAGACGGCAGCTAGCAGCTAAGAGGGTCGGTGAAGTTGTCATGTAAGGTCCCTGTTCATGTTGCACAGACATTTTAATTGCATTTTGTGTCTGTTAAGAGGCACAAAAGCACTCTTTATCTTATGCCCCCATAACTGCCGTTTTAGCTGAGTGGGAGCTCTCGGCATTAGCTGCAGCAGCTCCGTGTTGCTAGTAGGGCTGGGCGATATGGACCAAAAGTCATATCCTGATTATATTTTGGCTGAATATCGATATACGATATATATCCCGATATTTTTTCCGCAAAGTGAGAGCAAATGTTCAGTCAAAGTCAAAGCCAAATATGACATGTCACAACTAGTTTTATAGAAACCGGCTATTTCAGTGAACAGTTACAAAAACTAATGAATACATAATAAACAGGTTTCTTCACCTGGTTCATGATTAAATGCTCAGCTGTTCAAATAACAATAAAATGTGAATTGTATAACATATAAATACTGTATAACAACAGGAGTACCTTAATCAAAGCTCCATAAGGTGCACATTTAAATAAAAAAATATCTTAAATAAAAAGCCTATAAAATAAAAGAGGCCAATCCAAAAGGAGTCAGCAGCTTGCTTGGAGCAAAGATCAAATTTGAACTATATCGATATATGCGATATGGTCTAATTCCATATCTCATTTAAAAATATATCGATATATTTTTTATATAGATATATCGCCCAGCCCTAGTTGCTAGCACCGATTCGGCTCATTTTTTTTTTCTGTTGAGGGTAGATGTAGAGGAGAAGTCGTGAGCAGGTGTAGACACTCAGAATGAGTCAAAGACGAATGTTGAAAAGATGGAATTTTATTATCACTTTCCCAATTAAAGCCCGCAGGCAAAACAAACAATTAACAAAACCAAAATTAAAGAAAAAATAAAAAAAAAAATAATTTCCCAAAAAATAAAATATATTGACGTGAGAGTCAAAAAGTATTAAATGATACAAAAATACAGCTGTATACAACTTGACTTTTTTTTTAAACTAGTCACCAGAGCCTTCCACAGACTTACGTCCTCACTCCTCTAGCCCTCCAGAGAGCAACTAACACTGCAAGTCTATAAAGACCTGTAGCGCGCCCCTGGAATTGGAAAATACCAACAAAATTACACTACAGGGGTGGCTCAGGCGAGTAGACAATAAAAGCTCAAAACAGCCAAAATTAATACATCTATTAGGCTAGAAATTTACCGGATTATTTCCATGATTTAGAAAAACATTTCACAAAGCCACAAGATACCTTGACCTCCAATAAAATAATTACTCATGATTCCTATAACTTCCTGTTACCCCGGATGTCCTTGCGTCATTTAAACTTTCCTTAATAAACAAAAGAGAGCAGACACCGGTAAGCCACAAAGGCTATGGGCCCTATTTTAACGATCTGAAACGCAAATATCAAACATGAAACGCAAGTAGCTTTGTGGGCGGATCTCGGGCGCTGTTGCTATGATACCGGCGGGATAAATGAGTCTTGCGCCCGACGCAAATCTAAAATGGGTTGGTCTGAAGTAGCTATAGGTGTGGTTTGGGCGTAACCAATCAGAGCGTCATCTCACACTCCCTTTAAGAGAAGGCGCGCTTGTTCCATGGCGGATTGCTATTATGACGGAGGATTTGCCTGGCGCACGCCAGCGCGAGCTGTCTGAGATGCGGCAAAGTAATAAATGTCTTGACCGGGTGGCGATGTTGCTGCTCCTGTCGGAGCAGTCTGGAGAGGATTGCTGCAGCCATGGAGCGTGGGCCTCCAAACGCACCACCTGCTCCTGTTGTGCCCCTTCCTCCTCCCCCTCACTCCATCTCCGTCCACCCGCTCCACAAGGAACTTTTGACCAGGTTTTTCCTGGTCAGTGGCGGAACTGTTTTCTGAAACTGCAAAGTAGCACCAGGGAACGTTTGTGCCTGAACACGCCTCCTCCTTTCGCTGAACCGCCCCCGGGAGCGCAAATACATTCCCTGATTTACCGACGTGCATCTGTGGGTCGAGTGCAAAATAGGAACGATACATGCGTCGGTGTACAAAGGCAATTGTGCTGAGTGCAAGATAGGGCCCTACATGTTAACCTCTGTTACCTTTTAAACTCAGTAAACAGCCAAGTAGTTAACAAAGACGTAAGTGTTGCGTAATTATTATAAATGGTGATGTTTGTGAAATAAACGGTATGGTTTTAAACAATAGAGAATAATGTATTGATGGATGTAGCTACAGCATATAAATCACCGCAGTATTAGATGTTAAACATGTGCACAAAAAAGCTACGGGATTACTGTGGGGAATTTGATGAATGGCTAGTTTAACAGATGATTTGAAACCAGTATGATAAGTAACAGAGCATATTGACATGCTAACCAAACATATACAGGCAACATTTACACTCAGTCTTTGAGAGATAAACTAGGTAGCACATCGCAACCTTCCAAACCTAGAGCAAGTTTTTTCTTACTTAGAGTAGGTTACCACGGTTACACAATGAAACAGGAAGTTGTTGTTACTGAAAAGTTTACCAACTACTTTTGTGTGAACAGTGTCAGAGATCTTTGTCAATCAGATCATGTCCAATCAAATGTCTAATGTGTCTGAAATTTCTTATGCTTCATAAGAGTCTCGGATTTGTTTTGCATTTCTTTCTGGTGCGTTAACGTCACTTAAAATCTATATTTATTTGGTATTCATGACCTACGTCACACAATCTCCCACAACATTCCCATGGGTGGAACTCCCCAACAAACGGTTTCAAAAAACATAAGAATGCAGTGTGCCATGATACTGAGCCAAGGACCTTATCTTATGTACTGTATATATATATATATATATATATATATATATATATATATATATACACACATTTATACACATTTATGTGAGTTTTTTTGTAATTTGCCTACTTTCTGTGAGAAACTTTGATGATCAGAGAACAAAATAAAAAAAATAATTTAAATCTTCTCTCATGTGCTGTTTTGCAATTTTGAGATGTACGGGCCCTCGCACCTCCCCGTACATCTCTGCTTGCAGCATTAATATTTGTTTTTGCATTTCTTTCTGGTGCGTTACAACGTCACTTAAAATCTATATTTATTTGGTATTCATGACCTACGTCACACAAGAAACATAAGAAGGAAGTATGACATTACTCTGAGCCAAGGACCTGACAGATTGACGCCTGTACACTGTAATTTTGTCTAGTTCCTGTTGTTCATAAGTGTTTTTCTAAGGTGAACATGTCATCATCACTATGAGTCACATCACTAGCCTTACTCCGTTGCAATATAAAGGCCTTAACAGATGTGGACTGTCACAGAATGCAAAAGGTATACAATATCACAGATCTGAACAGGACTGAATGAAAAGACACGGAAAAAGTTTAAACCATTGAAAGCAGATAGAGACGGGGATATATAACTTTTCATCTTACCTTGTGCTCCAATTTCACTTATTTATTCTTGATAAGTAAATTTTTATATGTATAGACTTGTACTGTATACACTGTGTGTGTATGTCAACCCGGTCTCACGCCAGGTCTTAATAGATTACAATAACGTGACTATATAACGACCTGGCATGAGACTGGGCTGGTGTGTGTGTGTGTGTGTGTGTGTGTGTGTGTGTAAGAGAGAGACAGAGAGAGATAGAGAGATTTTATAATAACCACTACTTCATAATAGCCATAATTATTGAATGGTAAATTGATAGATATTGTAAATTACATTTTAGTTGGTTATTTTACAATGAAATGATGATTTATATTGCTTACTAATTATTTTGTTATAACATATACTTTATGTTACAATGTATGTTATTCTATCATTAGTCTAGTGAAATATCAATATAGTACATCTATCTATGTAAAATAATTAGTTGATACATTTAAATAGTTAATATGTTGTCAATGGTTAAATCATTGTTTTGTATATAATCTATAAACATGATTTGGATGGCTAATATAAAGTTGCAACTAATTGTTATACTAATTAGTTCATGATTAATAAGTGGTCCATAGAGCATCAAGTAACATTAATTTGGTAACCATTAACATATAATATAAAATGTTATGTGTACAGCAATAAACTCATGAAATGACAATATAGCATTACTAACAATTACTAAACATTCAGTATTTGCTACCAGCTGAATAACATGATGATATAAAAACTATAATAATAATACTTTAGCGTTGTCCATCTCAACTATCAAGGCACGTGTAACCTTTCGATCTGTAGCATGGTAAAACAATGTACTGTTTTAGGTACTAACACACCAGTATCCTATTGTTAAATGTACTGGTATAAGTGGGAGAATGGCGCTTGGGCAGCTCACCTGGGTAGAGCTCACCCATATATAGAGGTTTACTCCTCGACCAGTGTTGGGGAAGTTACGTTTAAAAAGTAGTGTTTGCTCGTTACTCGTTACTTCTTAAAAAAGTAATCCTTTCTCCGGTTTCTTAATTACCCCCTATGGAGAGTAACTTTTTACTTTATTCGTTACTTTTACGTTACTTTTAAAAGCAGGTGTCTCTGGCAGAGACTGAAGTTGATTATACAAAAGCTATCTTTGACCATAAAGCCAATCTATGGTTTATCAGTGAAGTGTCTGAACTAGACTACACTGCAGATTCTCTACTCACAGAGTGACGGCTGATTCAATATGAACGAGTCCAGCGCAGGTTGAATGCACATCGGCAGGTCATCGGCGTTACATAGTGTTAATGTGGAATGTCCATATCTAGTACGTAGTACTGGTCGCGCAGCCACAATGGTCCGTAAGTAAGTAAGTAAGTAATGTTTATTTCTATAGCACATTTAAAAACAGCTCACGCTGACCAAAGTGCTGTACATAGCGCATTTGCCACAGGGTAAAAGAAATAAGAAAAATAAAATAAAACACGTACAAATCAGTGATTTCCGTGCATTGTCATAGACACATACAGCCTCTTTTCTGGAAGTCCTTGGGTGTCCGTGCGACCGACACAAGTCCACAGCGGTCCGGTGTAGCCTAGTCTATGTATGAGCCTAGTCTATGCATGAGCCCTCGACACAGGGGCCGCAGGTTCGACTACCTATGTGTCATTCCCCCCTCTCTCCCCCTTTCGTGTCTCCAGCTGTCCTAGACCTAAACAAATAACCTTTCCCTTTGGATGTTTTTTTATGTCTTGCGGTATAAAGGCTAAAGGTACTGCTATATTGACTACTGTCATTTGGAGATCAAATAGTTTGCGAAAAGTAATTAAAAAGGAACAATTCTAGTAAGTAGATAAAGATTTCCACATGCTGCTTCTGTGAGTAAGTCTGTGTTGTTTGATTTCATAGATTCGAAGGAAGACAAGATGGCTGTCGCACGGATCCTATCAATTTGCCTCATTCTAATAGGTAAGTTGAGTAATGCTAAACCGATTGTCTTAATGTAGTATCACCTGAATTACTTAATAAAGGCAAAAGGTAAAATGTTTAAAAACTCTATTGGTAATCCTTTTTTTGGGGGGGTACTTTTTAGCTGCAACAACACATGCTGTTCTGGTAGGACCTGTAGCAGCTACAACAGCCGAACCTACTGTACCATCTACAACAGCCACACCAACTGTACCATCTACAACAGCCGCACCTACTGTACCAGCTACAACAGCCGCACCTACTGTACCAGCTACAACAGCCGCACCTACACTCGAATTGGCTAGGGTGTATTTCAGATCTGTTCAAAGCACATTTACAAATGACTTGCTGAATCCATCATCTACAGCTTTTATAAATCGAGCGTCTTTGACAAAGAGAGAAGTAAGTCTCCCCCTTAGGCCTGTTTCACACTGGCTGCGTGGCGTAAGCGTATCAGCTGCGTGCCGTGTTTGTTTTTGTTTCGGCTCCCATGTTAACAGGTTAGAGCTTGCACGCTGCCTGCGTGACACGCACGTCTCAGGCACGGCTCGAAAATGCAATAATTATATCGTAAGACACATTTCTGGTGTGAGAAGACATGGAAAAATCCACGCAGCCGCCACGCAACTGACACGCAACAGAAACGCCACGCTCACGCCAGTGGGAAGCCGGCCTTAGAATAACATCTGCTGGTACACTTACTGAACAACAATCGGTAACACTTTACTTGACAGTACCGACATAACCATGACATGACACTGTCATAACCATGACATGATACTGTCATGAATGTGTCATAAACCTTATAAACAAGTCATAAACGTTTATGACTTCTGTCATTAAGTGTCATTCGGTTTTTGTCATGACAAGTTGACATTGTTTGGCTTGTCTTGATTATGACAACTTGACATTAATCAAAGTGATATTACCAGAAGTTGTCTTGGTCATGACAAGTTGACATTAAATTTGTCTTGATTATGACAACTTGACATTAATCAAAGTGTCATTACCAGAAGTTGTCTTGGTCATGACAAGTTGACATTAAATTAGTTTTGGATGTCTTTGTAATGACAACTTGATATTAACCAGGATGACATTACCAGAGGATGTCTTTGTCATGACAACTTGACATAAAGGCAATGTTAGAGCCCAATTCTAGCACTTTTTCAGATAGACGTGTGACAGGATATTTCACAAAACTGGGTGTCATGACACTGTTGTGACAGTGTAACTAATACATATTTTGACCTCAAGTAAAGTGGTACCAATTGTATTTGTCATTAAGATATCATGGATAAGACTTGCAGTCATGACACTGTTATGACAGTGTAACTAATACATATTTTGACCTCAAGTAAAGTGGTACCAATTGTATTTGTCATTAAGATATCATGGATAAGACTTGCAGTCATGACAACATTATGACAGTGTAACTAATACATATTTTGACCTCAAGTAAAGTGGTACCAATTGTATTTGTCATTAAGATATCATGGATAAGACTTGCAGTCATGACAACGTTATGACAGTGTAACTAATACATATTTTGACCTCAAGTAAAGTGGTACCAATTGTATTTGTCATTAAGATATCATGGATAAAACTTGCAGTCATGACAACATTATGACACTGTAACTAATACATATTTGGACCTCAAGTAAAGTGGTACCAATTGTATTTGTCATTAAGATATCATGGATAAGACTTGCAGTCATGACAACATTATGACAGTGTAACTAATACATATTTTGACCTCAAGTAAAGTGGTACCAATTATATTTGTCATTAAGATATCATGGATAAGACTTGCAGTCATGACACTGTTATGACAGTGTAACTAATACATATTTTGACCTCAAGTAAAGTGGTACCAATTGTATTTGTCATTAAGATATCATGGATAAGACTTGCAGTCATGACAACATTATGGCAGTGTAACAAATACATTCTTTGACCTCAAGTAAATTGTTAAGATTTTTATTTGACATTAAGATATAATGATGGCTAAGACATATCTTACCAAGTGCCATCACACACCAAATGACCTTCCTAACACATCATGTGGTGTTAAACTCTTTGATAAGGCATGGTTTGTAACATGATGACCAAGCTCAATACTCGCAATAAGAAATTATCAAGAAAGCACTTTCATAAATGAACATCAACAGGCTTTCACTTGAACATACAGAAACAGTCTAATTAAAATAGGTAATGAAATGAAAAATGTAGGCTGAGACTCAGTTATTGGCAGGGCTATCTTCAGCAGGGGCTCATTTTCTTTTTTTTAATCTAAGTTAGCTTATAAGTGATGGGCAGGAGTTCTCCTGCCTGTTTCTTGGTTGCTATTGTGCGTGTCATGTCATTTGTTATTGCTGCCCTACACTTTTTGGTGAAACTGGAGATTTTCTCGTCCTTATCTCTCTCAAATTGTAGAAAAATATCTGGGAAGGTGATGGAGAGCTCCGCAATGGGGGCCGTCCGCGCAATAGTATTGCGGTCAACCCCCAAGTGCTCAAAGGCTTTTTTCATGGATCCATGTTTTACAAAGTGCTTCAGGACATCCTTGTAGCGTTTGATGACACCATTGATGGTTGTCTCTGAGAAGATAACAAAAGTTGAATTAGTTTTCATTGATTTCCTTAAAGGATAATTTTGGCCGTTTGTTCCACGCTTCCTTCAATAGCGACAACAATGATACACGTTGGTACAACACTGACCAAGTAAGCGAAATGGTGGCTACAGCGAATGTATGGGGCCCCATACATTTACTTTACCTGATGTTTTGGGTACTAAGTCAATGTTGTGCCAAATTGTTGTCGCTATTGAGGGAATGGGATGCTTTGAACAAACAGGAATATGTCTAGAAAAATTCAACATTGTAATTTGGTCATTTTGCTACTTTGCTGCAGTAAAACAGGTGATATAAGCTTAGCTTAGCACATGGGTCTGAACCCCACCATTATCACTTCTCTTCATGAGTGGAGAGTTGTGTTGCAGCAAGATCAACAGATATGAAACCCAATTTCTAGACAGATACAAACTTGGAATAATAATTTTTAAAAATCATTGTGAAAGAATCAATGAAACAATAAGAATATCTTAGAAATCACTACATTTTAAGTAGGATTCTATTTGTTTTCAACAAATAACCCTGTTGTTAAAAGACAGCAGCTAAGCAAATCTATGGGGACAATGTTAACTGACTTTACCCCCACAGATTCACTTTGGCTGCAAGTTTGTGAATTCAGTATGTTTCACAAAATTGTCTCATTCTTTTCTCTACTGACAGCACTCAGTGACCTCAAACAACAGAAATAACAGGGTTTTGAGTTGAAAATGGACGGAATTCCCCTTTAAGGCAAAACCTGTTCAGTCAATAGCTCTACTTACTCCTTGAACGGCTGTGCAGATCTAAGGTTTTCACTGGCTTCTTGGTCTTCTTCTTCTTCTTGGTCTTCTTCTTCTTCTTCTTGGTCTTATTCTTCTTGTCCTCTTTTTCCTCTGGCTCATCAGAATTGTCTTCCTCTGAGGAGAATGACCCATCAGAGAATGAGGATGAGGATGGTTCAGGGGAGGTAGATGAGGACAAGATGATTTGTTGGTTGGTATACATGCTGGGACCTATAAAAAAAAAAACATGTCACAAGAGACCAGCATAGAGATATATAAGTAAACAAAATCAAAGAATCTATGTGTTCAATAATCTTTTTCCTCAGAAATGTGTAAAGCATGTTGGTGAATGCAATTGAGTAATTACATGATTGATGATTATAGTAAAGTTCTTAAAGAGCCCATTCCACATATATTTCAGACATTTTGCGTTGATCTCTAATGCCCTGCAATCATATTAGTACCATTATTTATGGAAAAAGACGGTTGAGTTTCAGTTTGAATGAATATTCAGTATTTATATTTGCTTTGCGCTGATTGGATAGCTGGCACGTTACTCAGAAAGCTGTCAGTTAGCCGCCAGTTTCTCCATCTGTTTAAGGACACTTACAAACCAGAGTTGGTGAGATCACAAATACTGAATCTTCATTTCTACAATATACCAAAGTCATTTTCTTTCGGACGCAAATTCTCCGCTTATTTCCTTTCATTTGCAAACACTAACAGTTTGTGACGTTGTGTTGAAGTTCGACAACCACAACATGTCATAAAACATTATGGACCTATCGTATTTCAGAAAACAGCAGATATGCTGATTTTCTCACGGAAAGGGCTCTTTATGTAACAATGCCCCCATTCTAAAAGCATATGCCACACCTGTGGCCATATCAGTGGATGGACACATCCCATAAACGTTGCACCCCATATGAGAGCATATAATAGAGATGTTTTAGAAAATGAGTAGAAAATCTTTATCTTTTTTGAGTTCATTGTTGGCCTCCTGCAGTTGGTTCAACTGCTCCTCCAGGTGTTGTATTTTTATCCTGGCCAATTTATTGTCCTCTTTCAATTTTGTAATTAATGATACTCCAGTTGGTGACCCTGAATATTTTGGGAGAAAATAAATGTTAAAGTAAACACAAAGTTTTGAAAGCCTTTTTTAAACATGGTTAGCAAACTTAATAATACAGGTAGAGAATACACTAATAATCAGACAGCCAACGTTTTACTCTTTAAATTTTACCAATTAAATTACCATCTATCCCAGGCTGCTAGTCTGGGCTGGGGGAAGGCATTGGCTGGTAACACTTTAGAGTAAGGGTACATGAATAATCAGGAATTGATGCATGAGTTCCTGCATGATTCACCCATGGGTCTTACATGATTCATGCATTAAGTATTAAGTTGCATTAATTTGAATGCTGCAAATCGAACTGATCAAGTCTTTCAAGAACCATGAATTCATCATGAGCATGCCTAATAAATGCTTATTCATGATGATTTCCTTACAGTAAGTAATGCTTAACCCTTGTGTTGTATTCCTGTCAACCTTGAAAACAACCTTTTTGTTTGTTTTTGCTTTTTCCAACATTTTAAATTGTAAAATGTTTATTCTTTACATTTTCAGTGCTTATTTCTACGTCCCATATTTTATAATATAAAACAAAAATTGAAAATGGGTCAACTTGACCGAAAGTCAACACAACGGTTAAGTTGATGTTTTGTCATTGCATGAAGTCACAAATGGCAGAACATAAATTCATGCCAACTCATGATGATTCATAATGGATGGATCATGTAAGACCATGAGTGTACCCTTAAAGTAAAGTGTTACCCATATAGTTGGGTCATCTATAGCAGTTCCGTGACCGTGGAGAGGAAAGGTTTGTTTCTCACTGGATTTGTCATCTATGAAGGTTAAAAAAAGAAATTAGCCGGGGTGCCCCTCTCAAAAATGTGGGGAAAATTTTTGGGAGCCCTATATCCAAAATGGCTGCCGTCAGCCTAGCTGGAAATTAACTTTTTAATGGTTTTGCCCACAGTACTGCAAAATACATGGTTTCTGAGTCTATTTGGGTCAAGAAATTCATAAATGCTAAAGATTTTTTTATTTGACCTATTTTTGACCTTCAAATTCAAGATGGCCGCCAATTTTTGGCTCTTTAAATGTCATTTTTTTCAAAATCGTCAAAGAGCCTTAATATTAGGCTCAAATGAAAGCTCTGCTCATACTGAGTGCAGTTATGGACAGCAAAATTAAAACATACACATATGTCATCAGATGTCTGGGTTGGAACCAATGAAAGAGAGGAGATTATTAGGGCCTGAGCACCGACAGCGGCGAAGGCCCTATTGAAACTGAAGGAATTATTATTATTTTCTGCAAATTTATTGGCTTTTTGAGGGGCTTAACATATTCAAAAACTCACCAAAATTGGCGGTCTCATTAAGTCTGGTGAAAATGTACGTATTTTAAGGGTTTCAGGGAATAGGCGTGCCAAAATGGCTCACTAGCGCCCCCTACAAAGTTAAACAAAATGGAGCCCCTGCAGTGTGTTTAACGTAGACTCACGAAACTTGGTACACATATGTAACATGTCAAGATGTACAAAAAACTTCATTAGAGCCATACCCTAAACCCAACAAGAAGTCCGCCATTTTGAATTCAAAGTTTGAAATTAGTGCAATTTTGGCCATTTCCACGTCATACTTTAACGAACTCCTCCTAGAGATTTCATCCGATCAACTTCAAATTCGGTCTGTGCCATCTTAAGACCTTAAAGGGGTGATAGAATGATTATATAGGGTATTTCACACTGTTCCTTAAGGTCTCCTAATGGGGTGTGTAACATTAGTTGGGCTGAAAATGGCCTGGTTGATATTTTATTGGCCCTTATGCATCCCTGTGTTTTGGCCCTATTTGTAACAAGAGCTTTTCTTCCAAACTATGGTATGCTCATGAATATTTAGATAATCTGCCCTGCTGATTGGTTGAGCGAATCGCCATACACACACATTAGAGACGAGACAGCAGGTCTCATATTCCAGGCACTGCAATGTTTCGTTACCAAATTCATTTCTGAGACTTTTTTATGCGAGAAATCAACTAGATATTAAGCTCAAATATGGGCCGTTTCACAAAAATTGATGGCCATTTGCAAATTTGGTAAGACGTGTCGGACTTTAGGAGCTCCACACAGTCTGACAAGACCCAGGGCAAAGTCACCCTTTGTGGATTCCTCAAAGTAGCCAACCTTTGCTTTTTTGATAGCGCTGCAAACCCTTGGTGTTCTCTCAATGAGCTTCATGAGGTAGTCACCTGAAATGGTTTTCACTTCACAGGTGTGCCTTGTCAGTGTTAATTAGTGGAATTTTTTCCCTTATTAATGGGGTTGGGACCATCAGTTGTGTTGTGCAGAAGTCAGGTTGATACACAGCCGACAGCCCTATTGGACAACTGTTAGAATTCATATTATGGCAAAAACCAATCAGCTAAGTAAAGAGAAATGAGTGGCCATCATTACTTTAACAAATGAAGGTCAGTCAGTCCGTAAAATTGGGAAAACCTTAAATGTGTCCCCAAGTGCAGTCGCAAAAACCATCAAGCGCTACAACGAAACTGGCTCACATGAGGACGCCCCAGGAAAGGAAGACCAAGAATCACCTCTGCAGCTGAGGATAAATTCATCCGAGTCACCAGCCTCAGAAATCACAAGTTAACAGCAGCTCAGATTAGAGACCAGATGAATGCCACACAGAGTTCTAGCAGCAGACACATCTCTAGAACAACTGTTAAGAGGAGACTGCGCAAATCAGGCCTTCATGGTCAAGTAGCTGCTAGGAAACCACTGCTAAGGAGAGGCAACAAGCAGAAGAGATTTGTTTGGACCAAGAAACACAAGGAATAGACAGTAGACCAGTGGAAATCTGTGCTTTGGTCTGATGAGTCCAAATTTGAGATCTTTGGTTCCAACCGCCGTGTCTTTGTGCGACGCACTTGAATGAGAAGGTGTGTCCAAACTTTTGGCCTGTACTGTAACTAGCTAGCTAGCTAGCTGCTCCTCATAACAAGACCCCTGACGTTCACAAAAATGCCTTAAATTGAAATCGGACATAACTGTTAGCTTTATAAGACCTTGGGGAACCTGTAATATAAGTGCCGTGACGAAATTCAAACTGTAAATATACTATAGTTATGCCGAAAGTGTAGCTAGCTTGCCGCAACCTTTTCCCATTGTATTGAATGGGACATATAGCTAGCTAGCTAGCTGCTCCTCCTAACAAGACCCCTCCCGTTCATAAAAATGCCTTAAATTCAAATCAGACTTTTAGCTTAGCTTTGTAAGACCTTGGGGTAGCTGTGATATAAGTGCTGTGACGGAAACTGTAAATATATTATAGTTATGCCGGCAGCCGGCCGGCATAACTGTAATAGTCGGTAGTGCAGTAATCCACAAAGGGTGGCTTTGCCCTGGGTATGGAGCCCAGCAGGCTGCCACTTTCTCATCAGACTGTGTGGAGCTCCTAAAGTCCGACACGTCTTACCAAATTTGCAAATGGCCATCAATTTTTGTGAAACGGCCCATATTTGAGCTTAATATCTAGTTGATTTCTCGCACAAAAAAGTCTCAGAAATGAATTTGGTAACGAAACATTGCAGTGCCTGGAATATGAGACCTGCTGTCTCGTCTCTAATGTGTGTGTATGGCGATTCGCTCAACCAATCAGCAGGCAGATTATCTAAATATTCATGAGCATACCATATTTAGGTCTAGACTTAAAACTTATCTGTTTAGAAAGGCTTTTAATACATAGTAGTGGTGTGACAATTTCTCTCTCCTATTTTCTATGTAACCTTTTCTGATTTTATTGTTTCTATATGTCATTCTTTTTCGTATGATATGTTATATGATGTGTGTTTTAGTCTTGGTTTCTGATGTGAAGCACTTTGGATACCTGTTGGTGACTGTAAAGTGCTATATAAATAAATGTTGATTGATTGATTGATTGATTTGGAAGAAAAGCTCTTGTTACAAATAGGGCCAAAACACAGGGATGCATAAGGGCCAATAAAATATCAACCAGGCCATTTTCAGCCCAACTAATGTTACACACCCCATTAGGAGACCTTAAGGAACAGTGTGAAATACCCTATATAATCATTCTATCACCCCTTTAAGGTCTTAAGATGGCACAGACCGAATTTGAAGTTGATCGGATGAAATCTCTAGGAGGAGTTCGTTAAAGTATGACGTGGAAATGGCCAAAATTGCACTAATTTCAAACTTTGAATTCAAAATGGCGGACTTCCTGTTGGGTTTAGGGTATGGCTCTAATGAAGTTTTTTGTACATCTTGACATGTTACATATGTGTACCAAGTTTCGTGAGTCTACGTTAAACACACTGCAGGGGCTCCATTTTGTTTAACTTTGTAGGGGGCGCTAGTGAGCCATTTTGGCACGCCTATTCCCTGAAACCCTTAAAATACGTACATTTTCACCAGACTTAATGAGACCGCCAATTTTGGTGAGTTTTTTGAATATGTTAAGCCCCTCAAAAAGCCAATAAATTTGCAGAAAATAATAATAATTCCTTCAGTTTCAATAGGGCCTTCGCCGCTGTCGGTGCTCAGGCCCTAATAATCTCCTCTCTTTCATTGGTTCCAAACCCAGACATCTGATGACATATGTGTATGTTTTAATTTTGCTGTCCATAACTGCACTCAGTATGAGCATAGCTTTCATTTGAGCCTAATATTAAGGCTCTTTGACGATTTTGAAAAAATGACGTTTAAAGAGCCAAAAATTGGCGGCCATCTTGAATTTGAAGGTCAAAAATAGGTCAAATAAAAAAATCTTTATCATTTATGAATTTCTTGACCCAAATAGACTCAGAAACCATGTATTTTGCAGTACTGTGGGCAAAACCATTAAAAAGTTAATTTCCAGCTAGGCTGACGGCAGCCATTTTGGATATAGGGCTCCCAAAAATTTTCCCCACATTTTTGAGAGGGGCACCCCGGCTAATTTCTTTCTTTAACCTTCATAGATGACAAATCCAGTGAGAAACAAACCTTTCCTCTCCACGGTCACGGAACTGCTATAGATGACCCAACTATATGGGTAACACTTTACTTTAAGGGTACACTCCAACTAATCAACTAATAGGCTTTATTAACTTTTCACTTACACGAGTTCTTTGGGGAAGAACGACCTTTCCTTTTTTTGGTCTTCGGTATTATGTCTTCATCCTCAATACCGTCATCCTCGGATTGCACCTCCTCAACTGCCACTGTCAACAGACACACAAGTTACAACAACCATCATTTAGTCAACCTTCTAACAGGGGTGCAGACTGAATATGAATTTAAACATTACCCTGAACATTTTAGGATGCATTGCTGTTTGACTTGCACAGACTTTCATGCACAATAAATACAGACTTACATGATTTCATAGCAGAACAACGATACTTGGCCTTTTTGGTCTTTGGTTGTATGATAGCGCTATCCTCGGGTTGCACCTCCTCAACTACCACTGTCAACAGACACACAACCCACATTTAGTCAACCTCCTAACTGGGCCGCAGACTGAAAATGAATTTAAATATTACACTGAACATTTTAGGATGCATTGTTAAGACAAGTATTTAGTGCCATTTTAAGTTGTTTTGGTTTTGTTTAATTTTAGTCTCGTCGGGTAGCAGTGTTTCCTCTAGGTTGATAGCATAGTGGTGGTGCATCACGGTAAAATTTCCAGTGCCAAGGTATCACAAATAGGGTAGACGCACAACAGGGTTTCCGCTATGTTCACCATGCACCACCATTCCTTCTGCTGTTTATGAAAAGACATAAATTCGTAGAGCCATCTGCTCTACTGAACTCAAGCGAACTGTCATTCTCTCTCTCGCCCTAGGGTGAGCAGAGCAACTGGAACAGTGACAGGACGTTATGACTCGCAAAGTCATGGCAACCAAATAAACAACAGGGCGAGTACTACTTCACTCAATAAGTGATAAACAGCGACGAAGGCCGTGACATGAAATCCGCACTCACGCGGGTCCCGTGAAATATATGACTTTGATGAATTTACTGTTTATCAGACCCCAGATGAGACAAGCTGTGGTGACGGTCCCTCTGCCTCTGACTCCCGTTGCAAGAGAATGCTGTATTCCTCCGGCACGCAGTATTAACGTTACTGTTTTAAAACCGTTTTCCAGGTTAGTGGGGGTGCATACCGCTCAAAAACAACATGAAAAACGTAGTAACGTTCACTCAGCATTTAGTTTTGGAAGGAACACGCCGACTTATTGGGGATTTAGCTTATTCACCGTAACCCCCAGAGTAAGACAAGTCGATACATACCCTTCTCATCTCCGTGCGTGCTGTAACGCTGCCTGACGGTTCCAGCATTAGCTTAGCCTAGCACAGATCCTGCAGGTAACTGGTTCCAACTAGCCTGCTGCTCCAAATTGTGACAAAAGTGACAAAATAACGCCAACATGTTCCTATTTACATGTTGTGATTTGTATAGTAACAGAGTGTACAAAAAACAACGTAACATGAGACACAGCCATCTTTTAACAGCAAACAAACCGGGAACTATATTCTCAGACAGGCTTGCTGCGAGCATATCACTCCGCCCAAGTACTATATTCTTCCACCTGAGAATATAGTTCCCGGACATAGTTCAACAGCCAATGTATTAGTTCACCATGCTGCCAAGTCTTTGTTGAACCAACTGCATTTGTGTAGCCTACTCCTACAGACATTCTTCAAATAATACAATTTACTTTCCTTAAGGTTTGCACAAGGTTTGCGGCTGAAACAACTCGACATGATCACAGATGGGATAGCAGCAAGTTCAAGGACATTGTCCAGAATGACAAAAAAACTCAGAGAGGTTGGTGAATGATGCAATATTGATTACAGTCACCGTCACATGGTAACACTTTACCTGAAGGTATTGACGTAATCGTGACATGACACTGTCATAACTATCACATGACTCTGTCATGAAGGTGACATAAACGTTATAAAGAAGTCATAAACGTTTATAACTTCTGTCATTAAGTGTCATTCGGTTTTTGTCATGACAGGTTGACATTGTTTGGGTTGTCTTGATTATGACAAGTTGACATTAATCAAAGTGACATTACCAGATGTTGTCTTGGTCATGACAAGTTGACATTAAATTAGTTTGGGATGTTTTTGTAATGACAACTTGACATAATGTCATCCTGTTTAATGTCAAGTTGTCTTAATAAGGACACTCCAAAGAAATTTAATGTTGAGTTGTCATGACAAATACATCCTCTGGTAATGTCATCCTGGTTAATGTCAAGTTGTCATTACAAAGACATCCCAATCAATGTCAACTTGTCATGACAAAAACCGAATGACACTTAATGACTGAAGTCATAAACTTTTAAGACTTGTTTATAACATTTATGACACGCTCATGACAGTGTCATGTCATATCTATGACAGTGCCATGTCACGATTATGTTGATACCTTCAAGTAAAGTGTTACCTCCAGGTAGTATGTTGATTTTCGACTTTCTATATTCACAGGTTTGCTTGGCTGGCCTCACACGGCTGAGGAAGAGAGGGATGAGGATTGGAGGTCGTCATCGATTTGTAGTCATAGACGAAAGCAAATTTGCTCACAAACGCAAGGTATAGTGCATATGTTACAACCCACCCCCATACCACTTTACTTTTCCATTTTGGTGCAAAATGATTACCTTCCTAAATGAACTCACATGGAATGCATACTTTTCTGTGTAAATTGAAAATCAATCTGTGCCACGAGCTCAAGGTTTTCTGTGAAGAAAAACAAATACACTCTTAGAAAAAACGGTGAAAAGTAGAACCATTTTTGTTCTTCTGCTTGTCCTCATAGGAGAAGCATTTTGGTGCTTGTTAGAACCATTCATAAAAGTTAAACCTGAAACCCTTTTGAAGGATTATTCCTCGAACCATCTGGAAAGCTTCCATATAGAACGTCTGTTTATTTTGAGTGTGACCCCAATGTAAAAGGGCTTACAAGAATATGCATACATCCTGCTGTAAAGGAGTTCTCTGATGGATTTTAACTTGCATTGTGAGTTCCTTTGACCACTTGTTTTAACAAGAAGGTAATGACAAGGAATGATCCTGTAAAGTCAATAGAGTAGCTTTTGTCCCAACACTTATGGTCCCTTGAAATAAGGGAACTGTATGGAAATGCTACTCCTAAACCCTTACTCCTATCTGGATGTAGATAACCTCAGTAAAAAAAAAAAGGTTTCATATGTAGTTGTTTATCTGTTTCTAATTTTTTTTTTTTCAGTACCATCGTGGCCGTTGCGGTAACACTTGGCGCCGTTCACACAACTGGGTTTTTGGCATGTTGGAGGTGAATGGGGAATCGAGGAGACCCATCCTGAAACTAGTGAGGAACCGCTCCAGGAGAACCCTCTTATGCCAAATCAGGAAGCATGTCAGGAGGAATGCCAGCATTCTCACTGATGAATGGCGAGCATACAAAGGCCATCTTGCCCGGTATGGCTATAGACAATTTAGTGTCTGTCATAAACAGAACTTTGTAAACCCAGATAACGGAGCCCACACTCAGCATATTGAGAGAGCATGGCAGAGTTTCAAAAATCAAATATGGCGCCTCAGAGGAAATAGGACAATGGAGTCCCTAAAAATCCACCTGAAGATGATCGAATGGCATTATTGGTTGGGAACACGGCATCACAATGGCATTTTGGGTCGACTGGTGCATGACATCAAAAAGTTACATACGTGATCCAGTCCCTCTCAATACATAATCAGCCAAAGTCCGTGTATTAATGCGGGGGCCGCATTTTTTCAAATACGCCGCACTTTTGCTGCATACATTTGCCGATTTCCGCACAATATGCGGGGCTTGCAAGATTTCAAAATACACGCATTTTCGTTGTATATATATATATATCTATATATATATAGATATATATATCTATATATATATATCTTAGCAGAAAGTAAAAAAATGTTGGGTTTACTTCACACAAGAGCAGCCATTTTCCCCTGTTGCCATGAGAACGTTATGAAGTGACGTAATACGCGACATGAACATCATCAAAAAGCAGGGTGTTGGGGGAATCACTTTTTTTTCTCTTTTTCATCAAACTGCAATTTTTGCAAGTTCCCGCAATTTCATCGCATAAAATTGCATAAATATCCTGCATATTCCACCGCATTTTTTAAGAAAACGTGCTGCATCAAAAGTTTTTTCCTGCAACAATCACAAAAAAAATCTGCGTTTTTCTGGAAAGAATGTTAATCAGTGTTCACTTTAATTCATGTAATTTTGCTGAATCAAAATATGTATTTTTTTTGTTTTCCCACTGACTGTCAAATGTGGATGAAAATGCCTTGTGAGGTACATTAAAGTGCTTTATTGTTTAATTTTTGAGTGTGAGTATTGAGCTTGGTCATCGTGTTACAAAACAAACCTTATCAAAGAGTTTTACATCACCTGGTGTGTTGGGAAGGTCATTTGGTGTGTGATGGCACTTGATAAGATATGTCTTAGCCATCATGATATCTTAATGTCAAATAAAAATCTTCCTACTTGAGGTCACTGTCATAATGTTGTCATGACTGCAAGTCTTATCCATGATATCTTAATGACAAATACAATTGGTACCACTTTACTTGAGGTCCAAATATGTATTAGTTACAGTGTCATAATGTTGTCATGACTGCAAGTTTTATCCATGATATCTTAATGACAAATACAATTGGTACCACTTTACTTGAGGTCAAAATATGTATTAGTTACACTGTCATAACGTTGTCATGACTGCAAGTCTTCTCTATGATATCTTAATGACAAATACAATTGGTACCACTTTACTTGTGATCAAAATATGTATTAGTTACACTGTCATAATGTTGTCATAACTGCAAGTCTTACCCATGATATCTTAATGACAAATACAATTGGTACCACTTTACTTGAGGTCAAAATATGTATCAGTTACACTGTCATAATGTTGTCATGACTGCAAGTCTTATCCATGATATCTTAATGACAAATACAATTGGTACCACTTTACTTGAGGTCATAATATGTATTAGTTACACTGTCATAACAGTGTCATGACTGCAAGTCTTATCCATGATATCTTAATGACAAATACAATTGGTACCACTTTACTTGAGGTCAAAATATGTATTAGTTACACTGTCATAACAGTGTCATGACTGAGAGTCTTATCCATGATATCTTAATGACAAATACAATTGGTACCACTTTACTTGAGGTCAAAATATGTATTAGTTACACTGTCACAACAGTGTCATGACACCCAGTTTTGTGAAATATCCTGTCACACATCTATCTGAAAAAGTGCTAGAATTGGGCTCTAACATTGCCTTTATGTCAAGTTGTCATGACAAAGACATCCTCTGGTAATGTCATCCTGGTTAATATCAAGTTGTCATTACAAAGACATCCAAAACTAATTTAATGTCAACTTGTTATGACCAAGACAACTTCTGGTAATGACACTTTGATTAATGTCAAGTTGTCATAATCAAGACAAATTTAATGTCAACTTGTCATGACCAAGACAACTTCTGGTAATATCATTTTGATTAATGTCAAGTTGTCATAATCAAGACAAGCCAAACAATGTCAACTTGTCATGACAAAAACCGAATGACACTTAATGACAGAAGTCATAAACGTTTATGACTTGTTTATAAGGTTTATGACACATTGATGACAGTATCATGTCATGGTTATGACAGTGTCATGTCATGGTTATGTCGGTACTGTCAAGTAAAGTGTTACCCAACAATCACTCAACAGTAGTAGTGATAACCCCCCCACCTTTGTGCGTGCACGTACGCGCGCGTGCACGCCCGTGCATGTGTCGTGCCTGCGCTTTGGAACCAAGAAATTTGTTGTTTTTTTTTAACTTTAATTATTTTTTATTTATTTTATTTTATTTTTCGAGGTGTGGGGGCAGATTAGGCGTATAGTCGAAGCCGTGTACGCATCTCACGAACGTAGTCATGACGTAGTCATCACGGTCAAAGTTGCGTGCACCACTCACCTATATTTTATTTTATTTTTTAACTAACAATTAAAAAAATGCGGAAATAAAATAAAATCATTGCACAGGGATGCTGTTGTTTCTCACATATGTAATTACGTCTGTGACGCTGTTGGTTTTGTGTAGGAGGGCGGTACCCTATGAAGCACATCGTGAAAACAAAAAAAAAAAGGGGGTTGGTTAGGAATGTGTTGTAAAATCGTCATACATGCATGCATGGGGTGTGGTTTTGTCTGCCTTAAAAGACGTTGTAACAGTCTATCTGTCCACTGCTCCCTGACGGTTCTTAGCAAGCATTTGTTAGCTTACTTGTCAGTTCGTTTTTGTCTTCGACCTTCTCAACCAGACCATAGGCGCATATCACTTTTCAACTCCTTTGGTCGACATCAAGAGTAAAACGCCTTACAACCATGTCTACACGTCTGTTTGGATATCAAGATGGATCATCTGTTGATGATGAAGGTATGCTTGATGCACGCTCTCCCGGTACATTTGAATTGAGTCGCACTACATTCGAACTGAGACCCAGTACGTTTGTGCCGAACCTTACACCCCTAAACGGGTCAACTAGCACTGGTGAAGTTACTGATGTTGTAGATAACCCTTTTGCAGTCAATCGGGCACCCCGGAAAAAGAGATCCCGTCCTGAGATCTTAACGCCAAGTTTGGCGGAATCGTGTACTGCTTATATGGAATGTGAGGGTAAGAATGGATATCGTTATTCCATTCGATACAGTGAGGGGCATGTGTCGGTAGCCGTGTACACTAGCGTTGTAGCGGGGCTATCTAGCAAAGCTAAAACAGAGTGCACGATCTCTGTAAAAGACTGGAAGCTTTTTAGGGACGTTGTGTGTAAGGATCTGGACAACCCTGGATTTCCAGAGATAGTGTATGTGTCCCAGTGGGATAGCAGCAAAGGGGGCATAATCTACAGGGTGGAAGCAGACCGTTTCACAAGATCTGCTGGGGATTTCATTTTCCTCAGTGTATGTGAAGAAAAGGAGAAGATTATTGCAGCCAGAGGTCGTGAAGAATGGCTGTTGAAACCATATCCTGTTTCTAACGAGGAATGCAACAAGTGGTTTAAAAATGGCTTCTTTATACAATGGTGTGACTGGGAGATTCTGAAGAAGCAGTTTGATACAGTTGACTATATCATCAGAAGAGATCAAATAAGGAACTCATGTGATGCCATAAGAAAAAAGTTGATTTTCGATGACGACGGTCAACACTCTCTGCATATGCCAAGACCGCTGTATAGACCCAAAATCGTCAGACACAAAGACTAGTAAAACGGTGGGTTTATTTCTAAGTGTTGTGCAGTTGCAAAAATAGTAAAAACGTTTTTGACTCTGTTATCGTGTTTTACAATGACTGTACTGTATGTATTTTTTTTTCTCTAGAATGCATGGAGTGGCTCTGTATATCACCCGGGGCGCCTCCGAGCCAACATGGCTTATTTGCGCCACTGACTGCAACCGGATCTCCTGAATCGTACTCGTCATCATCATCATCACATACCCCTGAAAGCTTCCTGGCGCCGCCGCATATGTCCCCGCCTTTACCGCCCTCTCTTTTGATCAGGTCACCTATACCTTCCCCCAAACCCCCCCCCCAGGACATCCATTCTACCCCCCAATCGTCTAATGTCTTTACAACTGCCAGGTGGCCATGGTTGTTCAAACATTGTGGGGGGGGTGATCAAACGGATGGATTGGTGACAACATTGTTTATAGACAGTGTTAAAACAGCCTCTCTACATCTACTCAACGTAGTACTTTACAGGTATTGGGGGGAGATCTGCCAGGGTTGTCAGATCAATCATCCAAGTCAGAAGCAGCACGAGTGTTTGGGCAGCATCCCAGAGGGGTTCTATGTAAGACATTTTGAACAACTTATGAAAAGACTGTTAACGGATAAATTTTCTCCCAGTCGTTCAACGCTTTCTGGCAATGAAACATCTCTGTGCTGATGGTGCAAGAATCCGTGTGGTAGCCGAAACTGTTTTGAACGAGTTGAAAACAGTGGAAGATGTCACAGTCAAAATACGAGAAATGTATGATGCTATGATTGGCGAGGACGTCGTCAAAGTGGCTGAAATTCGAGAAATTGGAGACTACTGGAGAGATTTATATGAGAGAAAAAACTGTGTGTGAATATGGGGAATTGTTTACGTGTGATGTATAACCATAACACTGAGAGATATGTGATAGATTGTTTATCATGTATTTTAGAACAAGCCATTGCAGGCAAAGTGAATGATGTTAAAAAGTATCAAAGTATGTGCAGCGCGAATAGCATTGACGTGTGTAGGCTAGAAAAACTGATGAGTCTTGTTAGAAGACATTATAGCAAGCCGTGTTGGGATGATTTGTTACAAATGTTGTTAACAATGCTATTAGCTCGTGAGAATGTTGTGGAGACATTCTGTGCAGTCATAACTAATATTACCCATGATTTCAAGAAGTTGAATGTATGTCGTATACTGGTTACATACACGATGATTATAGATGTGTTGAGTCTGTATGTGAATGAAAAACAATGTATTGATGTCTTACAGGCTTTGCAAAAACTACACGTTTTCATAATCAGTGAATCCGGTGTGTCCGCCTTAGTCAAAACTCTATCTGTAATCGAGGGGGTGTCGATGTCTTCATAATATTCATGTGTGTTGTAGAATAAATAAGCTTGACATAGTACTAATGTGGTCACTTGTGTCGTATATGAATCATGGAGAGGGTCATGCGAAAAATATATTATGACCCTGCACACCCTGGAGGGTTAAGCGGGGTGCATAAGCTCCGCAATGCAGTCAAAGAATGTACAGGGGTTACCCCACCAATCCCAGCGGTTGAAAAGTTTCTATTGCGTCAGGATGCCCATACTCTACATGCACCTGCCTTGAGACATTTCCCCAGGAACCGTGTGTTAGTTAATAGTATTGATAAACAGTTTCAGGCCGATTTGGTCGATATGGCTGAATATTCTGCAGAAAACGACAATGTTCGGTATATATTAACTTGTATCGATGTGTTTTCTAAGTATGCATGGGTCAGATGTCTTAAAGATAAATCGGGACCCACAGTTACAAGTGCCTTTAAAGAAATATTGTGTCAGGGGCGTGTACGTATGAAACTTCAAACAGACGAGGGGGGAGAGTTCTATAATAAGGGATTTCAAAGATTGATGACTCAGTATAAAATTCATCACTTCTCTACATCAAACGAGACAAAAGCAAGTATTGTTGAACGTTTCAATCGATCTTTTAAGACACGTATGTGGAAATATTTAACAGCTGTTAACTCGCGTAGATACAGCGATGCATTGCAAGATCTTGTGAATGCTTACAATAATTCATATCATAGGTCAATAAAAATGGCACCCTCTGCAGTGAATAAGGACAATGAGAAAACAGTTTTTAACAATCTGTACAAACTAAAACCCCCCGGAATGATTGCTTTTAAATTTCAGCATGGCGAGACCGTCAGATTGTCAAAACATAGGGGCGTGTTTCGTAAAGGGTACCAACAAACGTTTACAGACGAGTTTTTTACAATAGCAAAGCGTATAGGCAGGACGCCTCCTGTTTATACACTAAACGACAATAGTGGAGAGACACTGACCGGCACCTTTTACGAAGCAGAGTTACAGCCCGTAATTGTGGACAAAAACAAAGTGTTTAAAATAGAGAAAGTTGTGGCTAGAAAGAAAGCCGGTCGTAAAAATCTAGTACTGGTGAAATGGCTAGGCTGGCCGGAAAAATTCAACTCATGGATCTCTGAAAAAGACATAGTTGATGTGAGATAAAGGAGCAATGACCCAGTCTTAAACTAGTCACTTTGATTTGGTAGCGCAAGACATCAGAACGATGAATAAGAACGGAGTTTATCCCAATAATGAGATTTGTCAGTTCAGAACAAAGTTGGCAAAACCGATCATATTATCACAGCCGTATGAGGTGGGTCTTATTGAGATTCAGTACCCCAGAGTCTGGAATAGTTTTACGTAGAATGATTCCAAAATTGAATTCTTTGACACAAAGACAAAACTGATCAACAAGATACGGTTAGCGGTAGGGTATTATAATACGATAGCCAGCGTTGTTAAAGAATATAATATGAAATGTGCATCTACCCCGACCACAGCACACATAACTATGAACTACAACCAGGTCACTAATAAAATATTCTTTACTGGAGGGGATGGATGGCAAGTGGTGTTTAAAGGACGTCTAGCCGAAATTCTTGGATTTGCCCCAAACACGGCGTTCGATATAAACATTCGACCCCATTTAAAATGTATAGCTCCACACCCTGCCGACATTCATGGGGGGCGCTATAATATATTTATTTACAGCGACATTGTGGACTATCAGTTGGTCGGAGATAGTCATGTGCCACTACTCCGATGTATAAATATCTCTGATGAGAGTAGGCGAATGCCCACTCTGACCTACGACACACCCCACTACACATCGCTGTCACGCACAACTATTACGGACATCCAAATAGATTTACGAGACGACCAGAACCAGCTCATCCCGTTCTCATACGGAAAAGTCGTTGTAAAACTACATTTCAGACCTGTGAAACAACACTAAAATGATGCGTAAAGCGTACACCGCTGATGATGGGAGGTACCTGGCCTATTATATGAATCAGGCCGGTGGGGAGTTGCCAGGATTCATAGGAGCCTTAAAAAGAACCCCACCAGGATGTGGGCGTACCCAGGCTGTGAACAAAAAGAATAAAAACGCAAACAAAAAAACGGAGGATCGTCAAAAAGAAGAAAACGACCAGAAGTCGCAGAGCTCCGACCCGACTCTCCCTCACCTCAGCAAAAGACATATTCTAGAATAATCATGGCATTCATTCATAATCAGTCGGAGGAGTGTGTGAAAACAGAATTGGATCTGTTTACAGTTCCTTACACCCAGACATCTATCGAGAAATCATCATTTGTAGAAATTCCACCAATGTCCGCCCTAACGGACACTGGCCCCATCGAGTTTTTCATCGCTGCAAGCGGAGAAGATTATCTTGACCTTAACGATTCATATCTGTACACACGTGTAAGGATTACAAATCCTGATGGCACAGTGCTGGCTAATGACGCGAATGTGGGTTTTATAAACTACCCCGGATGTAGTCTGTTCTCACAAGTAGATATAATGTTGGGTGATAGATTGATTACACAGTCTTCGAATACTTATCCATATCGAGGACTTATTGAGGTTTTACTGAATTATGGAAACGACACATTGGACACCCAGTTTAGTACGGGTCTATTTAGCAAGGACACTAGCGGAAAAATGGACGAGAGGTCTATCGTCGGCGATAATGTGGGGGCTGAACCAACGGGGGTGCATACACGTCCGAAAGTCGTATTGTGGAGTTAATATCACCAGTGCACGCAGATTTGTTTTTTCAAGAAAAGCTGTTGTTAAATGGTGTGGACATGTCACTTAAATTCATCCGGTCAAAAGATGACTTTGTTCTTATGACCCCAGGAAATGTTCAATTCACTGTAAAAATAATGTCTGCCAGTCTGTTTGTAAAGAAAATATCAGTGTCTCCTACTGTGAGACTAGCGCATAGCAGAGCGCTACAACACACTAATGCCAAATATGCTATTGACAGAGTAGCCATAAAAACATTCTCCATACCGGCGGGTACGCGCGTGTGCAACCAAGAGAACCTATTTATCGGTCAGATACCTAAGTTTGTTGTCATAGCTTTCGTTGATAATGAAGCATACACCGGTTCGTATGCACGTAACCCCTTTAATTTCGGACACCATAATACAGAGTTTATAGGCCTATACGCTGACGGACAGCCACACCCCGCACGCCCTTTTCAACCCCATTTTCAAAGAGGGCAATATGTTCGTGAATATTACCAGATGGTGGAATCAACAGGTCGCCACTTAAAAGACCGTCCATTGTCCATAACACGTGAGGATTTCGGGGACGGATATACCCTTTTCTGCTTCAACTTGGAACCTGATGGAGGGGGGTCCGGAAACGTATCACTGGTTAAGACAGGCAATGTGAGATTGGAGGCCCGTTTCCGAAACCCCCCTCGCACGCACGGTGACGCTGATCTGTTATTCTGTTTTTGACTCTGTAATCGAGATATCTAACCGGAGACAAGTTCTATTGGACCACTACTAATAACATGAATACAATTGAACTTACCAGTGTGCTTAGAAAAAAGAATGAATGGGGAAGTAAATTTCTTGGGGAGTCAAGCCTTGCGACCAACTTCCAAAAACCATCATTCGTAAGCTACCTGCAATGGTAGTGATAAATACTCATCCAAGTTATATGCCGGGTGAACATTGGTTGGCCATATACATTACCGAAAACAAACATGGTTTGTTCTTTGACAGTTTTGGTCATTCACCTACCGTTTTTCATCGGGAAATCAATCATTTTCTCTTAAAAAACTGTGTGGAGGTGTACCATTCAGGAATCCAAGTGCAAAATAATTATTCTACAACCTGCGGTCAACATTGTGTTTTCTTTTTATGTCATATTCAGAAAAAAATTCCTTATACAAAAGTGTTGAGCCTGTACGGTTCTAATCTTGTATGTAACGATACAATGGTCACTCATTTTGTTAGCAAAATACATCCAGATGTGTGTCATGATCAGAAATTTAAATGTGTGCAATGTGCATGTGCTTTATATAGGTAAAAGTGATGATGATAAAATGATATTCAATAATAAAGAATGCTGAATATATCTATCTTACAATCTCTTTATTTATTTTTTTAAAATACACGGAAAAACAGTAACACAATAGGGTAAAATACCTGAATAGTTTTGAAAAACAAATAGTGAAATGCATTTAAATATTTTCCCCGTTTTACATTCAATGTCTTTTAGCTTTTCACGGTGGGGAAAAACTTTTTTTTCGGGCGTCAGTCATAGCCATTAGGAAAATAGTGTAAAAGTAGTATTAAAATATAAAACAATCAATACGTAGAAATAGAAAAATAGACAAAATACAATCATTAAATGTCTGCAGCATGAGGATAAAAGACTTACCGTCTCTTTTTTTTTTAGGTTTTCACAGTAGGAAAAACATTTTCTGTGTCACAGTCAATAGGAAAATAAATGTAAAAATAGTATTAAAATAGAAAACAACCAATACGTAAAAATAGAAAAATAGGTAAAATACAACCATTAAATGTCTGTAGCATGGGAATAAGAGACTAACCGTCTTTTTAGGTTTTCACAGTAGGAAAAACATTTTCTGTGTCACAGTCAATAGGAAAATAAATGTAAAAATAGTATTAAAATAGAAAACAACCAATACGTAAAAATAGAAAAATAGGTAAAATACAACCATTAAATGTCTGTAGCATGGGGATAAGAGACTAACCGTCTTTTTTAGGTTTTCACAGTAGGACATTTTTTCTGTGTCATAGCCATTAGGAAAATAATAATGTAAAAATATAAAACAATCAATACGTAGAAATAGACAAAAAAACAAACAAACATTAAATGCCTTTGACAGTTTGGCGATAAGAAATAAATCAAAAACTAGTCCACCGCGTGCTGGTCAAGGATGAATCCAAGCGTACTGGTCTAGGAATGAGAGGGGTGCTTGTACCTGTCAACGTATGTTGCCTAAGGGGCGCATCAAGACGAGCTGACCTATGTCTGAACATGTCTGGTGACTGTGTATAAGTAACTGTGTGATGACTATTAGCAGCCACAGGGGACAGTGTTTTAAACCCAGTAACAGCACGACGTACAGCTGTGTTTGGAATTACGGATAGGGGTATGTTTAAGAGTGCTAATGTCTTTAAAAAAACATTCCACCCCGCAGGTCTCGAAAGGTCTGAAACATTGTTAGGGGTTGTCACACTTTTCAGTAGATCATACAGATGGCTGCCTGTCACAGTCTTATCTTCAACAACGATTTCCCCATTATTAGCCCACGAGATGTGATCGGTATTACGAGATAAAGCGGTGAGTATGTATTCAGCGTTGCGTTTATTCCTGGGTGGCATATGTGCCAATATCTCTGATCTTATTATATCGTCTTCTACGATTATGTCTTTGGACTCAACACCTGTGTCAGCACCCTTAGATGCATCATGGGGCAGGGATAACGTAAGTACATTCTTCTTACGCGCCCCCAGTTTTACCAGGTTTAGATACTTCTGCAAAACACTGGAATATTTTTTGGCTTTTTCGTATACGTCAATGTCAGACTGACTCAGTATATCACTCATGGCTCTGTCCAATTCGTTTTGCACAGACTGCTGCAAAGAGACGTTTTGAGTGTCTGTGGATTGATGATGCTGTAATGCTGCTAGCTGCTGTTGAGGCACCAGATACATTTTCTGCGTGTGTTCCATGTCAGTTCCTATTGATGAGACTAGCGATGAAAGGAATTGCAGCCCCCAGTAGAGGCAGTAGAAAACCACCAGTTTGGGTAATTGTCTTTTTTTTTTTTAAATGCTTGACGTTTTTATCCGCGATTAGTCTGATAACCTTCTTCTTTCTCAACAACTTGTACTGAGTACTAGACAGAGGTATATTCCCTCTGGTCAGATTTTTCCGGAAAATGCCAAACCTCCGAGATGGTGACTACGTGGTACCCCTTCTCCACGGCTTTGTTTAGTTCAAATGTCACCCACACACCGGACAGCTGTCTCTCCTGGTCGGTGTGACGGCAGTCGGCCGTCTGATTCAACTGCTCAGCACAGGTGCCACATAGTGGGAACATCAGTTTACCGTGACAGCGATAGGGGAGAACTGGATGGTACAGGCCTCTAGGGGGAGCTACAGTGCATTTCACAAGACCAAAGTATGTTTTTTAGGTCGTCAAAGTCACGGTGGATTATCTGAGGGTGACCGATGGGGGTAGTCTCTTCGTGCCTGAACCATTGGGTACAGACTTGTAAAGTCATAGTATCTGATTTTTTCATCACCTTCTGTCTTGTGATACAACTTAATTGCATTTGTTCGCCCTCCGTAGAGGGCTTCTCAGGGGTTGAGACGCTCTGGTTGTTCATATGTTGACATGAACCTTTTAATGTCTGGATTATTGCTCACATCGCGCTTCCAATCACATTCCCACTTCACCACAACCGTTAGCCCATAGGTAGTCTTCAGCGCTGCCACTCTGTAACTGAACTCTTTGAGCAGCTCGCCATGTGTTTTTTTATTTGTGAGAGGATTGATTTCGGCCTGTCCATAACACTTATCACAACCATGGAAGAAACATCCGTTAAATTCGTAACACGTATTTGTGGTGGGACAGTACCCATCAACAAAAAACGGCCCAAAGGCCTTTTCACCTCTGTTAAGAGCGTGCTGGATGTAGATGTTGTCTCTGGATGCTACATACTGAAGCCACTGTATTGAGACGTCTGAATACGTTTTGTTTTGCTTAACGTACGACCCCTCATGGGTTAGTGCCACAGTGTCTCTGGGGATGAACAGCGTTTTAAACACCCCCATGCATGATCCAGCCAGCGTCGTAAATGTAAAGGGGTCTAGACCTGTACAAGCAATGAACGCGTCCCTGTACATTTTACATGCCTTAACCAAGACAGCCACATCGTTAATGCAATAGCGGGACAACTCTGCCCGAAAGTTGAACCGCTTGTGTTTAACAGTGTCGTACCATTCCATGAACGCTTTCTTAGACGGCTCAGTCATAGCGTCGTAGCCATAGAGAGCTGGAGCAGGATAGGGACCGATGTATTTCTCATTCTGTCGCGTATTGAAGGCGTGTGGGAAATGCCCTTTTAGCACGTCAGTGAAACCCATTGCTGCAGGGGCTTTAGCTAACGCCATGGGGAGAAAACTGTATGAGTCGATCCATCGCTGTTTGAATACAGAGTCTGTAATCACGATCACCCTTGAACCTCACATGATAATACTAGGACAGACACGCTGACTCACCAAATATTCCAAAACAACATAGCTGTCAAAGCCTGAGGCGTTGTGGGCGATAAACGTGTAACCTTTAAATTTCTTATTTCTGTAATGGGTGATTAATAACTCCACACATTTTGTTGTTTCGAAGCATTGTTTTTCACCTTTCATGTTCATAGTACACACATAATTAGCCTCGTGCCGGCCGTCATGGTATCTTGTTTCGAAATCGTAAAAGATGTACTTATCAGTACTTTCAGCATTTTCGAGCGGCTGTATGTAGCACTCATGAGCTGAGTCAACAACGTGCTCACAGCAATGGGGGCATTTCGGCAGCCTACAGGCGTGCTTTTTGTTTTTGTTTTTTTTTGACACCCGGTAAGTCATGTGACAGGTGTCACAATATTTGAGTCTGTCACATGGTATGATGCGATGCTTTAAATCAGGCTTTTTATGTTGATCAAAGCATTGCTTCGACTTGCATATGCGTTTACAGTCGGGGCACCTGATAGTTTTCACTGGTATACAGGCCGTGAGACAGACATTACACCTCAGACTACAGCTGTGATCCAGTGGCTTTTCGTAGGCCTTATAGCATGTATCGCACACGTAGCTAGAGCCAAAAAAAGAAGTTTTGTTCACAATGAGGTAGAAATGTTCACCGTGTAAATACAGCCATGCAGTTTTCACATGCTGTTCGTCATGCGTTTTGAAAATCTCTGGGTTTTTTACGCCCGGCCGCGTGATGAAATATCACTATTTTCATATTCAAATGCCTCTGAAATCTGTCAACATCAGAGAACGATATTTTGTGCGTACATTCAAACCCAACATCCATATATAGCTGCTTTGCATAGTCTATCTTCTCGCTTTGAGTCATTCTTGCGTCTACATAATGAGCCAGACAGAGAGCGAAGCATAGATTCTCATTGTCATTGGTATTCATCGGATTGTATAGGGCATTACACTTTTCAGTCAGGATTTTGTCGTAGCATATGCCCCCCAGCTTTAGTCGACCACTCCCACCCGACATATTGCGTGCTAGTGTCACAACGAATTCTAGAGAGTCATCGGTCAATGAGGTGTCGTTACTTTGCATAGCGTCTGCAATCTGCTCCAGAAATTCATCGGTATTATATTTATCGTTTGAGCTCAGAACTGTTTGGATAGGTGCCGCTAAAGCAGGACCCCGCAGCTCTACATTTAAAATGCTGTCCTGTGTCGCAGTGTCTAAGACCCTGTCGATTAACCCTGTTAGAGTTCTGTGTACTTGGTCTGGTACGCTACCGATATTGTACAAATTGATATTTCGCAGATCAACATCTTGGCGGAACTCTGTTGCATTAAAATGAGGAATCTCTCTGCACGATATCTCGGATGATACCCTAGACAAACGTCCCTCACCACACTGTATCGATGCCTGTGGATTTCTAGGTGGCCCCATGTATGTACTGGTGGAGGGCTGTGGGTTTGCATAATCATCTGAACGTATACAACTTGACGATTGGACACTCGCAAAACATGTTTGATTTGTGTAATCAGGATTTGTTGACCGGGAGGTTTCGGCACAGGCAACAGGCCTGTCTGGACATGCTAACGGTGGGGGGTGATTTGATGGCTGATTGGTGACAATGCTGACTGTTTCTTGGGGAACTGTAGTAGTAGTACCATCGACAGCCACGCGTCTATTGTTCAGAATATTTTTGGAATTTGCTGAATATATATGCATCGTGATTACACTCAGCACGGCTATAGTCATCTGCACACATAGCATCTACATTGGTTTCATCGTTGTGTACATGTCTTTGTTCCGATTTTTTACGTTTTTTGGCGGGGATTTCCATTTTGTTATTGAAACGTTTATTTATATTATTTTTTTATTTTATTTTTTTTTTTTACAGGCCCTTATGACTGCTTCACATCATTTTTACTACTGTCTTCTGTGAGTATGGTTACCAGCGGTGTTAGTAGTCTGTTGAGAGCTACTGCTCGCTGAAGATGCCGCGTCTCTGTAATCTCAAGGTCTCTGCTGCGACTGTCTAGCGCTGCAACCAAGGACGTGACTAGATCAAGCAGTCTTGTATTGGTGGTCTGCAATGTGCTCACTGCATTCACCAGACTACCGATATGTTTTTGTAAATTATCAACTTTGGATTCTAGCCGGCGATGTATCGCATTCGACGTTGTGTGTCGGCGTGAAGTTTCGGCACAGAATTCGAAGAGTGCCTCGTCCTCAACTACTGTTATCTGTTCAGGACGGTTTATGTGATCAACTGCTTCAAGACTGCTGTTGGTACTAGAACAATCCAATACTTGAGCACATTGAAATGCCTCATCAATATCTTCTGTGTTTACAGAGACCTCTGATGTTGAATGAGCCTGTGGTATTACTTTAGCTTTGGGTCTCTGGCTTATGGGGGTGTTTGGAATATAACACACACAATCACATTCTACATCACCCTCGTTCCCACGACACTGACAGGCTCCCTGCTCAGGTGAAATCGAGGTGTGGTCTGTCTCTGATGATTCTTTGTTCTCTCCTTCAAAGGGTGCCTATGAGATGGTAATAAAACACAGTTGGTCACACACACACACACACACAGACCTACAGGCACCCTACCATAAACATATTGTCCCCCAGTACCCCCCCTTCAAATGCTTGACCATCGCTGCAGACCCCCCGATCATAAAAGCTGTGCTACACCCCCATAAAACGCGATAACAGGTACTCACCTCCACAGCTCCGCTTTGAGGTAGCTCCTGGATTGGGGCAATTACGACCCTGGGCACAGTCGACACAGATGTGTCCTGGAGCTCTGCCACATCCCCCCATTGTAAAAATTGTTGAGGCGCATTACGCTGTCTCTCTGGGAAATCTGGCGATAGTGTGAACAACTCCTCTGACCCCGGATGCACTCTCTGCAAATCTGCAACAGCGTTTAGCGTCTGAAAGCACATGGGTACAGCGATTAATATATATATATATATATATATATATATATATATATACAAAGCTTTCCATCGTGTTAGCTGAGTATATGTTGCTAGATACAGGACATGGTACCTCTATAGTATAAGCAGTGTCCACAGCTATCCCAGTAGAAGCGGCCTCATCCAATGCAACGGTCGAGCATGAAGGTTTGAGCGGGAGAAACACCCTAGGCTCCTGAGTCACGCACACACACACACACTTTATGAGAAAATTATACCTTCTAAATATTACAGGCTTATTTTTGTTTCTTATCAACTTACCCCGAAAGCGGTCTTCCTTATTCTGCGAACTCGAGATGGCATTGGGGTTTCATTGTCCCCAAATAGTTGCTGTGATTCGCAGGACTGACGGAGTATTCGGTTTATCAAAACCCCTGCATCACAGTGTCGCTTTTGTAGAGGTATAGACGACCTATACAACAAGACACCACATAACACATTGTATAAAAAACAAAAACAAAAAAAATAATAATAGCACCTAAGCATTTTTTTTTTTTTTTGATAATTACCCTCTTTCAGCTTTCTTAGAGTGTCCTGATCGTCTTCTTTTTCTTATTACGCCAGTGGACTCATTTAAGAGTTGACTTATATTCTGTAATGCAGGTCTCCCTACATAAAATCAGAACAATAAGGATAAGGTCATATGACATAAAAATCACATTATGCAACAGTGTCTTGTCAATATATATATGTATGCATATACCTTGTTGAAAATCATCATCAGAGTCCCAAGAAGCATTACTCCTAATCTTCGTAGAAGACCCTAATGATGCAGACTAGATAGATAAACATACATTGAACAAAACGTTTTTAAACTCATGAAATTGTATTATATGAAAAAGACATATACTAGAATAGTGTTACACATAACGCTGCTTTTTTTTAAATTTACTCACCCTTTGTAGACATGACTGTAAGATGTCTTCCTCCTGCTTTTCTTCACAAAACGAGTTAATAAAAGGAAAATACACCCGTTGGTCTGGTTGAGAAGGGCGAAGGAAAAACGAACTGCCAAGCTAGCTAGCTAACAGATGTTAGCTATAAGAAACGTCAGGGAAAAGAGGCCAGATAGACCGTTACAACGTCTTTTAAAAGCGGATAAAACACACCCTGTGTGACGAGCGGTCACTATAACCATACCTCCACCTCTTCACCCCCTTTAATCATAGGCTAGCGTCACGTTTTTTAACACCTTTCACATAAATCTAAATATATTATCAACATACAACTTCTTTTGTTTCTGCAGCTTGACCCTATTTTCCAAAGGGCATTTCCTTGCTCCTTCAAGTCCTCGAGAGTGCGGGCTTTCAGGTAATTTATTGTGGTTAAAGTGATTTAATAAGTATAAATTGCCTAAATCTGACATATTTAACAACATGTTTTTGCTTCTTCTTGTGTAGTAGTGGATCAGTCATCACCTACGTAGACCTTAGCTTTGTAAGCACACTTATCCCCGATCACGTTCAGATTGGATACGCTTTGAAGAGCTCAGCTTCAAACGTTAACGGCTTTGACATTGAAGTCAGCTCCATCAACATGTAAGCAAGTCCTACTTTATAAAAATTTCCAAAAGTTGCAAAACTTTTTGTTAAACTCAGTTTAACAAACTTTTTACAGATTCAAGTGGAATAAGTCACAATATCAGTCTCTTCACCGCATCCTGCTTTGTACTGTTGTCGTGGCTACTGTCAAGCCAACAATAGCATCTGTGCTGATTTCCATTGGAATTGCCATCAGAACATGACTGCCATCACTGGCATGAAAACGGACTTTGTTGTCAGTAAAAATCCAATATACAGAAGAAAAAACATCCAATATTTATGATTGTTTTGGTAACACTTTACAATAAGGGTACATTAATGAGCATTAGTTAATGCATTAATAAGCATTAACTAACCGTTATTAAGGGTTGAATAAATTGTCTAATAAACATTTATTAACAATGCTCATGTTAACTAAGGTATTAATTGATGCATTATTTACCATTAGTTGATGCATTAACTAACTGTTAATCACAGTTAACTAAGGTCTTTATTTTACCATTAGTAAATGCAGTAATAAGCCCTCACTAATTATTAAAAACAGTTAATTAAGGTGTCTATTATATCATTAGTAAATTGAATAATAAGCCTTGAATAACTGTTAATAACAGTTAACTAAGGTGTCTATTTAACTATTAGTTAATGCAGTAACAAGCCTTGACTAACTTTTCATCACAGTTAACTAAGGTGTCTATTTTACCATTAGTCAATGCAGTAACAAGCCTTGACCAACTGTTAATAACAGTTAACTAAGGTGTATATTTTAACATTAGGTAATGTACTAAAAAGCCTGAACTGGAAATAAAAGCTAACTAAATTGTCTAAGGAAAGCCTTAGTTGATGTTGATGAAGGTATTTCCTAATATTACTAGGTGATTGATAAAGATGTTTGATAGCATGTGTGTCTTGAGGTTCACGGCCAAGCCTTGTCATTATGAGAAAACTTTGTAATTGTTTATTTACGGGTCATGGTTGTCCACATACCTTTGTCCACTATATTTGTCCATCCTCCAACATTTGACTTAGACTTTTGGTAGAGGGTGAGATCAGGGAAAATACTCTATAGTCTCCATGCAGAGGTTTGCTTCTTCCTTTGTCTTCATATAGACATTAACTTATATAAATTATTGTGCATGCTATATAAGCATTACTTAACTTTAAATGGTCACTTAATTAATGTGTAACAATACTGAATAAGCCTTACCTAACCATCAATAAAGAGTTATTAATGCTCTTTGGTAGACTTATTGTAAAGTAGAGGACGTATGCACCTTAACTAATACTTAATTAATGTGTAACAATACTGAATAAGCCTTACCTAACCATTAATAAACATTTATAAATGCTCTTTGGTAGACTTATTGTAAAGTAGAGAACATATGCACCTTAACTAACACTTAATTAATGTATAACAATACTGAATAAGCCTTAATAAACCATCACTTAACATTTACTAATGCTCTTTGGTAGACTTATTGTAAAGTTGAGAACATATACACCTTAACTAAAACTTAATTAATGTGTAACAATACTGAATAAGCATTAATAAACCATCAATAAACAGTTATTAATGCTCTTTGGTAGACTTATTGTAAAGTAGAGGACATATGCACCTTAACTAATACTTAATTAATGTGTAACAATACTGAATAAGCCTTAATAAACCATCAATTAACAGTTATTAATGGTCTTTGGTAGACTTATTGTAAAGTTGAGAACATATACACCTTAACTAACACTTAATTAATGTGTAACAATACTGAATGAGCATTAATAAGCCATCAATAAACAGTTATTAATGCTCTTTTGTAGACTTATTGTAGAGAACATATGCACCTTAACTAATACTTAATAATGTGTAACAATACTGAATAAGCCTTACCTAACCATTAATAAACATTTATAAATGCTCTTTGGTAGACTTATTGTAAAGTAGAGGACATATGCACCTTAACTAATACTTAATTAATGTGTAACAATGCTGAACAAGCCTTAACTAACCATCAATAAACAGTTATTAATACTCTTTGATGGACATATTGTAAAGTAGAGAACATATGCACCTTAACTAACACTTAATTAATGTGTAACAATACTGAATAAGCCTTAATAAACCATCAATTAACAGTTATTAATGCTCTTTGGTAGACTTATTGTAAAGTAGAGAACATATGCACCTTTATTAATACTTAATTAATGTGTAACAATGCTGAACAAGCCTTACCTAACCATCAATAAACAGTTATTAATGCTCTTTGGTAGACTTATTGTAAAGTGGAGAACATATGCACCTTTACTCATACTTAATTAATGTATAACAATACTGAATAAGCCTTAATAAACCATCACTAAACATTTATTAATGCTCTTTGGTAGACTTATTGTAAAGTAGAGAACATATGCACCTTAAGTAACAGTTAATTAATGTGTAACAATACCGAATAAGCCTTAATAAACCATCAATAAACAGTTATTAATGCTCTTTGGTAGACTTATTGTAAAGTAGAGAACATATGCACCTTAACTAAGACTTAATCAATGTATAACAATACTGAACAAGCCTTAACTAACCATCAATAAACAGTTAGTAATACTCTTTGATGGACTTATTGTAAAGTAGAGAACATATGCACCTTAACTAACACTTAATTAATGTGTAACAATACTGAATAAGCCTTAATAAACCATCAATTAACAGTTATTAATGCTCTTTGGTAGACTTATTGTAAAGTAGAGAACATATGCACCTTTATTAATACTTAATTAATGTGTAACAATGCTGAACAAGCCTTACCTAACCATCAATAAACAGTTATTAATGCTCTTTGGTAGACTTATTGTAAAGTGGAGAACATATGCACCTTTACTCATACTTAATTAATGTATAACAATACTGAATAAGCCTTAATAAACCATCACTAAACATTTATTAATGCTCTTTGGTAGACTTATTGTAAAGTAGAGAACATATGCACCTTAAGTAACAGTTAATTAATGTGTAACAATACCGAATAAGCCTTAATAAACCATCAATAAACAGTTATTAATGCTCTTTGGTAGACTTATTGTAAAGTAGAGAACATATGCACCTTAACTAAGACTTAATCAATGTATAACAATACTGAATGAGCCTTAATAAACCATAATTAAACAGTTATGCATGCTCTTTGATAGACTTATTCTAGAGTTAAGAACATATGCACCTTAACTTACATTTGATAAATGCATAACATTGCTGAATAAACATTACTAAACAATGATTTACAGTTTATTAGTACTCTTTGACTTAAACATTAATACAGCTTTTAAACATTAATGAAACATTGTCAATGTGAAATAAAATCTTCATGACAACCTTCTGTTATGCACACATATGCAAAATGTAAACAAGGTTTTCATTTGATTCTGAGTTTGACTGAGTCAGTTCTCCTTTCTTTCCACTGAAGACTCAGCACTATAACAGTTTGAGTCCTGTATGGAGATTACACTGGGTATTTTCCCACTCTCGTCATCTTCACTGTCATGTCTCCTGCATAGTTTTCCTCTCTTGAAACATAACAAACCAAGTGGGAAGATCAATTTCTTTTAAATGCATGCAAAAGCTACGTATCCAAGGATTGATCGTTAACTTTATCACCGTCAAATCTTGACACATATTGTACACTCAAATGACAACAAAACTTGATAGGGCAGCCTTAATGGCACACACTACCCAGTGAGTGGTGAGCTACCTTGACAATCATGATTATCCATTATCTAGATTGTGTCCAGAATATTAATGCATTGATGCATCGGACAGCCAGCAATCACAGCATTTGCATGTTTGTTTATATAAATCACAGTATATTATGAACCATAAATAATCATTATCATAGTGTAGCCTCCCCGGCTGAGGGATGGTCCGACTCTCTTTAACTAATGGTTCACCAAGACTTAATTTTTCCTTTGCAGTTTCAAACATGCCTTGAACACATGGCATCTAACCACTGTAAGAGTTGAGAAAACAACGAAAACTAAATACTTTTAGTTTAAATGTATCCATCTTTTTTATTTTAACCCCTTTTACACATATATTATTCTAAATTACCCTTTGAGTGCTTACATTGAGTGTTACTTCCCATTCCTATTCACTTGTTTTTAAGAAATCAACCTTAATTATAATGAAATATTCAATTAAATATAAAATGGTTCTCCCTTTGAACATTCTATCACATCCAGTATACTGTAGTAATTGCATTTCTATCTCTGAAGTTACACCTTTTTATGTAAACAGGCTCATTAGCCTGGTAATATTAACTGCAGGCTAATGTTGACATGCTAGCTTTACTTACTCATCTCCAAGTCCGTAAAACTCTTTAACAGCATATCATAAAGTGACTCAAAATACAAACAATATTAGAGGAAACAATGACCAACCTTATCCCATTATCAACCAGGTGCTAAACAAGTTAAACATAAAACGTTTTGCTTGTATGAGCTGCACACTTTGCCCGCTTGTGGGAACAAATATATACTTCTGGTTTCGATCTTTTCAAAATAAAAACGCTAACGCTGGAAACTGCTATAGATTATTAAATGAGTGAAACGAACTAATATGTGGGTCACTTAGAGCTAGCTTGGCTGTTATGTTAGTTCTAACATAAGATAATTGCAGAAACTTCTGCCAGAGAACATTGTCATTTTGGTTACCTAAAGCTAGCTAACTTGCTAGCTAGCGCTTTTATTTTGAAAAGACCAAAACCGGAAGTATTATAAGCGGGCTGAGGCCATGTGCAACATGTGCTGCTGATACTCTGCAAAAGAAAGCATGGTGTATGCTTATCTCGTTTATCATCTGGCTGATAAAGGAACAAGGTTTGTCAGTGTTTACTCTTATATTGTTTGTATTGTCAGTCACTTTATGATATACCGTTTAAGATGAGTATGTGCAAGTAAAGCTAGCATGTCAACATATTTTAGCCTGCAGTTAATTACCAGGCTAATGAGCCTGTTTAGCTACATGAAACGGTGTAACTAACTTGAGAGATAGAAATGCAATTACTACGGTATATTGGATGTGAAAAAAGTTCAAAGGAGAATCATTTTAATATTGTACTAGGCTTTTTATTTAGGTTGATTTCTGCATAGAAAGTGAATAAACCATCCAACCATGAAGACCATCTTTCAGCCGGGGAGGCTACACTATGACAATGATTATTTATGGTGCATAATATACTGTAATTTATATAAACAAACATGTGAATGCTGTGATTGCTGGCTGTCAGATTCATCAATGAATTAATATTCTGGACACTATATAGATAATGAATAATCATGATCATCAAGGCAGCTCACCACTCACTAGGTAGAGTGTGTACCATTAAGGCTGCCCTATCATGTTTTGTTGTCATTTGTACAATATGTGTAAAGATTTGATGTTAATAGTGAACAATCAATTCTTGCGTCCGTAGCTTTTGCATGCATTTAAAAGAAATTAATATATCCCACTTGGTTTGTTAGGTTTCAAGAGAGGAAAACTATCCAGAAGACATGACAGTGAAGATGACGAGAGCGCGACAATTTCCAGTGTAATCTCCATACAGGATTTAAACTGTTATAGCTCTGATTCTCAGTGGAAAGAAATATGAGAACTGACTCAGAATCAAATGAAAACCGTGTTTACATTTTGAATATGTGTGTGCATAACAGAAGGTTGTTGTGATTTGATTTCACATTGACAATGTTGCACTAATGTTTAAAAGCTGTGTGGACGTTTAAGTCAAAGAGTATTAATAAACTATGAATCATTGTTTAGTAATGCTTATTCAGCACTCTTATGCATTTATCAAGTGTAAGTTAAGGTGCATATGTTCTTACCTTTACAATAAGTCTATCAAAGAGCATTCATAACTGTTTAGTTATGGTTTAGTTAGGCTTGTTCAGTATTGTTACACATTAATTAAGTGTTATTTAAGGTGTATATATTCTCTACTTTACAATAAGTCTACCAAAGAGCATTACTAACTGTTTAGTTATGGTTTAGTCAGGCTTGTTCAGTATTGTTAAATACTAAATTAAGTGTTAGTTAAGGTGCATATGCTCTCAACTTTACAATAAGTCTACCAAAGAGCATTTATAACTGTTTAGTGATGGTTTAGTAAGGCTTATTCAGTATTGTTACACATTAATTAAGTGTTACTTAAGGTGCATATGTTCTCTACTTTACAATAAGTCTACCAAAGAGCATTTATAAATGTTTATTGATGGTTAGGTAAGGCTTATTCAGTATTGTTACACATTAATTAAGTATTAGTTAAGGTGCATATGTTCTCTACTTTACAATAAGTCTACCAGAGAGCATTAATAACTGTTAATTGATGTTTTATTAAGGCTTATTCAGTATTGTTACACATTACTTAAGTGTTAGTTAAGGTGCATATGTTCTCTACTTTACAATAAGTCTACCAAAGAGCATTAATAACTGTTTATTGATGGTTAGTGAGGCTTGTTCAGCATTGTTACACATTAATTAAGTATTAATAAAGGTGCATATGTTCTCTACTTTACAATAAGTCTACCAAAGAGCATTAATAACTGTTTATTGATGGTTAGGAAAGGCTTATTCAGTATTGTTACACATTAATTAAGTATTAGTTAAGGTGCATATGTCATCTACTTTACAATAAGTCTACCAAAGAGCATTAATAACTGTTTATTGATGGTTTATTAAGGCTTATTCGGTATTGTTACACATTAATTAAGTGTTACTTAAGGTGCATATGTTCTCTACTTTACAATAAGTCTACCAAAGAGCATTTATAAATGTTTATTGATGGTTAGGTAAGGCTTATTCAGTATTGTTACACATTAATTAAGTATTAGTTAAGGTGCATATGTTCTCTACTTTACAATAAGTCTACCAGAGAGCATTAATAACTGTTAATTGATGTTTTATTAAGGCTTATTCAGTATTGTTACACATTACTTAAGTGTTAGTTAAGGTACATATGTTCTCTACTTTACAATAAGTCTACCAAAGAGCATTAATAACTGTTTATTGATGGTTAGTGAGGCTTGTTCAGCATTGTTACACATTAATTAAGTATTAATAAAGGTGCATATGTTCTCTACTTTACAATAAGTCTACCAAAGAGCATTAATAACTGTTTATTGATGGTTAATTAAGGCTTATTCAGTATTGTTACACATTAATTAAGTGACCATTTAAGGTTAAGTAATGCTTATAATACTAGTTAATGTTAATAATAGTTAATGTCTATATGAAGACCAAGGAAGAAGCAAACCTCGCATGGAGACTATGGAGTATTTTCCCTGATCTCACCCTCTACCAAAAGTAAGTCATATGTTGGAGGATGGAAAAATATAGTGGACAAAGGTATGTGAAAAACCATGACCCGTAAATAAACAATAAAAAAAGTTTTCTTATAATGATATGGCTTGGCCGTGAACCTCAAGACACACATGCTATCAAACATCTTCATCAACCACCTAGTAATATTAGGAAATACCTTCATCAACATCAACTAATGCTTTACTTAGACACTTTAGTTAGCTTTTATTTCCAGTTCAGGCTTTTTAGTACATTACCTAATGTTAAAATATACACCTTAGTTAACTGTTATTAACAGTTGGTCAAGGCTTGTTACTTAATTAACTAATAGTTAAATAGACACCTCAGTTAACTGTTATTAACAGTTATTCAAGTCTTATTATTCCATTTACTAATGATATAATAGACACCTTAATTAACTGTTTTTAATAATTAGTGAAGGCTTATTACTGCATTTACTAATGGTAAAATAAACACCTTAGTTAACTGTGATTAACAGTTAGTTAATGCATCAACTAATGGTAAATAATGCATCAATTAATACCTTAGTTAACATGAGCATTGTTAATAAATGTTTATTAGACAATTTATTCAACCCTTAATAACGGTTAGTTAATGCTTATTAATGCATTAACTAATGCTTATTAATGTACCCTTATTGTAAAGTGTTACCATTGTTTTTAATTATTGTACAGCTTCCGATCAATTTACTATCAAATTCAGCTTTAAGAACCTGTTCTATTGAACCATCACTAGAATACTTACCGACACCATATAAAATTAAGCCCTGGGAATTTGAGAAAAGAAATGCATTTTTTATCTTTCTCTCGCTTCACCGAGCAGAGTCCTATGGCAAAATGTACTAATACAGTTAATATCAGTTGCTAATGCTATTTTTTGAGTCTTGTTTGCCAAACAGGAAAAACCAGCCACACTGGAAAGCGCAACTGTAAAGCCACTCCCCACTCTGTGAATGCAGTTGGATGCATGAGAGCACATTGGAAAGGGTACAAGTGTCTTACATTAAATGTAGGAACACTTGCAGCTAATAGTGTACAGCATGGCCCAACCCTCAACTAATGCAGAGTTTAATCATTATGGTATAACTGCATGATCAATTCTTCAAAACAATGCACTGTATATACTGTATTCTTATAAATAATATATATATATATATATATATATATATATATATATATATATATATATATATATATATATATATATATATATATATATATATACATTTATGTGTTTTTTTTTGTAATTTGCCTACTTTCTGTGAGAAACTTTACAATGATCAGAGAACAGGATAAAAAAGTAAATAGAATTTAAATCTTCTCTCATGTGCATGTGAAAGCGTATCAGGGCATTTTTAATAAATGTCACCAGTGATGTTTACGAACAAGAGTGAAATTGTGAATTTGTGTGTGTGTGTGTGTGTGTGTGTCCAAAAAAAAGGGTAAAAAAACAGACTTTGATGAGGCAAAAAAATGTTGTGGTCAATAAGGAAGAAATAGCTGATGACTTTCAGGGGTGGGGCTCAAGTTCAACAACATGGATCTAAACACCTGATAAAATGCCAGAGGGCTGATGTTGTTTCGGAAACCTTAACAGCTGTGAATAACTACAACACTATGTAGTCTTTAAGCGCTGCTCAGTTATGCAGGGTACAGACAACACGGTCTCACAGCAGTTCGGAAAATGATCACGTTATTTTTAATCTACTGATCCTAATTTGTGTTCACCGGGACGTTTTTCTTGTTTTTTTCGTGGTGGCCAGCACGAAATGGTCTATACGGAGATTAACGGGGAAAGCAAACGTCACACCCCGGTGGAGGATGCCTCACACGCCGGGACACGGCCGCGCGGGACGCACGACAATACCGGGATGGCGGAGGTTAGGTTTAGGAAAAAAACTACGGGGAAAGGACGCCTCACACACGGGGGGACGGGCGCAGGGAATGCGCGACAATAAAGGGACGGTTAACGCGGAAACTAAAACGCTACACGCGGGACGCGATCTCCGGCCTCTGGGGTGAAAGTCCTGAATTGTTTGACCACCACCCCAACCAACCTTCTTACGCGGATTTTCGGCATTTCATACTACTCGCTACCGTAGACGTGTTGTGACCACAACATATGCTTCCCATTTAAATACATTAGCTTACATTTTCGTGCTGGCCACCAAGAAAAAAATGTCAAAAACGTCACCGTGAACACGAATAAATAGATAAATAATGTGACCATTTCACGAACTGCCGTGAGACTGGATTGGTTCACACCACACGAGGGCCAAGCCAGTTTTGAGCCTGATTCCCCCCTCCCAACAATCAAATAATTTAAACGTGTTCAATATTTACTACCTAGGGGTGCCCTGGTAGCTCACCTGGTAGAGCATGCGCCCCATGTACCAAGGCTCAGTCATTTCTGCAGGGGCCATGGGTTCAAGTCTGATCCGGGGCCCTTTGGTACATGTAATCCCCCCCCGTCCCCCCGCCCCCTCTCTCTCCCACTTTCCTGTCTTAATCTGTCCCATCCGATTAAAGCCCCAAAAAATTGTTTTAACAAAATATTTTCGACCTGATATCTTGTTGTGAGCGGGGAATGCCAAGGATGCAGTCTAGTCTTATTTTACCTGGGCCGGGCTCACGGTCCACAGGACCTGCTGGCCGGGACGGCAGCATTATCAGTGGGTAACCTCCATATGGGCACCAATCTCCCACAGAAGGCCAGCCCAGACTGCCCAGTACTTCAGTCGTTGTTTGTATCCATGTTTGGATACTCTAAATTCACTTAGTAGTCACACGTAGTCTATATCCTGGATGTTCCACTTCCAGGATTGCTCCGGTGCCGCTGGAAATTCAGCCGGATGCATGTCTTTTCGCTGTTGTCCGTTTCCTTCCGCTTTCTTTGTGTTGGCATTTTAAACTCCGGTGGATTTCTGAGGACTATGGTTAACTGCTCCTCAGATCTCTGCAGGGTAAATCCAGACAGCTAGCTAGACTATCTGTCCAATCTGAGTTTTCTCTCGCATGACTAAAACTACTTTTGAACGTACACATGTTCCACCAAAACAAGTTCCTTCATGAAGCTATTTTGCAGAGGTGCCATGCGGAGCTTAGTGCCGCCTGTGACGATTGTGATTGGTCTAAAGAAATGCCAATAAACCAGAGCAAGGTTTTTTCCCATCCCGGAATGCTATGTGGGACTAGCCAGACCCTCCTCCACAGCGCTGTGGAGGAAGGTCTGGCAATGCGAGACTACTGCTTCCCACTCATGGTAAAGAACCTCAGGCCACCAAGTTTCTAGTGTCACATTTTTGATACTTCTCTTTGCTTGTCTCTGGCCTAAAACCTTGTTTTTTGCTTTGTTTTCCGTCAAGATTGCTGCGTCAGCCTGTCCCCTGCTCACCTCACACACACCCAGCCTCTGCCTTCATTATCTGCGGTTCAAATTAATCCTGTTACTTGTTACTCCATCTCCCATGATCCGCACCACGAGTCCTCTTCTACCCAGCCGTAACAATTGGTCTGTTACTGCCGGCTTTTACTGATAGAATTGCCAAAAGTTTACAATTCTGATACCATTTAAAGCTACTCCTCTCCAAACTATCCACAAATCTAACTGCTCGGTGATTCTGGCACACAATGCGGTATGCAGCCTAGTCAAAGGGTGCCAATGGTGTCAGTGATTGATATTCAATACAGTTTGTTTAAAGTAATTACTGTACATCCTAAAATGTTAATTATTGGTGTTACACTTAGAGTGCCTTTTAACTCTCACCCTGACTCATTAAATCATAGCAGCGGCGCTCTTGTCATGTTGAGCCTCGCTATCAAATAACCCTACAGACCATTCCAGATATTGACCAGTATTTTGAGAAAAGCTCACCTGCATTACATCCTCCTCCAGTCAGCTATTGCCTTTCTGAACGTATTTTTTGGGTATTCCTCGTCTGCTTCTGATGTTTTCCTTCAACGGTGTAGCAGGCATTCAATAAAACATCCCACTGTGAGGATACGTAGAGATTTATTGGTCCACATGGCCGACTGATGGAGGGAGCTAGAGATAGGGAGACCTCAGAATGTCAATTGACGGGAACACACAGTACACACACACACATACAAACACAAATAGTTTCACCATCTATCGCTCTCTCGCTCACACACACACACACACACACACACACACACACACACACACACACACACACACACTCTCACTCTATCTCCACCTTGTTTCTGTCAAACACAATCATACTCTTCCACTCTATGCTTATCAGTAGCATGTGCACAAACACTAAAATTCCAACACCCACACACAAACAGATCATGTATTTCAGGAAGAGTAAGGTGTTTGCACTAAAATTCATATCTACATTCAAACGCATGTAGCAATTTACCCGCAAAGTGTTCATATTATGCTCCTTTTCAGGTTCATAATTGTATTTAGAGGTTATATCAGAATAGGTTTAAATGGTTTAATTAAAAAAAAAAACACCATATTTTTGTTGTACTGCACATTGCTGCAGCTCCTCTTTTCACCCTGTGTGTTGAGCTCTCCGTTTTAGCTACAGAGTGAGGCATCTCACTTCTGTTCCATCTGTGTTGGGAGTCGCACATGTTCAGTACATAGGTAAGGACTACTAGCCTGTCAGAAACAGAGTATGAGGGCGTGCCACGCTAGCAGCAAGGCGAGCATTCTAACGCGTGTTACAAAGTAACGCACGTTCGTCACGGAAGTAGATTAGATTAGATTCAACTTTATTGTCATTGTGCAGAGTACAAGTACAAAGACAACAAAATGCAGTTTGCCTCCAACCAGAAGTGCAAAAAAGCAGAAAAGTGAAAATGTGATGTACAAAGTATAGACAGGTGGTGCATAGGCAGGACAAGAAATATATTATAGTGTTATCAGAGCAGAATACATATGGCTATGTAATATGAACAATGTATGAACAACATGTACAGATATGTGCAATGTAGTAGCAGTGATAGTTATAATAGTAGTAAGAATAATATAGGTATCTGCAGTGTAGCAGAATATATATTATAAGAAAAACATAAAACACATAAATATGGATATTCTGTATGAACCATATAGACAGATATGTACAGTATGTACAGCTATGTGCAGTGTGGTAACATTATAAGAGTGGTAAGAATAGGTGTAAGTGCAGGATGAATAGTATGAAGAGCAGTAGAAGAGCAGTAGAAGAAGAAAAAGAGCAGTAGAAGAAGAAAAGCAGTAGAAGAAGCAGTAGAAGAAGAAAAATATTTAGGAGTGATTTTAGATTCTCAGCTAAATTACAAAAGTCATATTAAAACCATCTCAAGAAAAATGAAGGCCAGTATGAATTGTTTCAGATTGAGCCGGAGCAGTTTAACAGTTGAATGTGCTCATGTCTTTCTGAACACTATGATCCTGTCCCATCTGTCGTACTGCACCGTTTGGTCCCAGGCCAGCCAAACTACCTTAAAGCCTATTGAGGGGCTTTATAATCGTGTCCTAAAAATTTTGGATAACAAGGCCATTCGATTCCATCACTGTTACATTTTAAGTAAATATAAAATTTTAAACTTTGTTAATTTTGTTAATCTTAGATACATACAGTTGTTTTTTAAATGTTTAGCTGGACTTGCACCTGAACCACTTTGTAAATTCGTGAACAGGTTGGAATCTTCAAGATCCACTAGAGCTGCTGCATATGGAGACTGTAAAATTCCATTTTGTAAAACCTCTTTTGCCCAAAAGGTTTTTTCCGTGAAGGGAGCCAAACTGTGGAACTGGCTCCCTACAAATATAAAGGCTATACTTAAATTGTCCACCTTTAAAAAATTAGTAAAAGCATGGTTAATACAGCAGCAGCAGTGTGATCATGCCATATGAAATACATAGCTGTGTGTTTGTGAGGTGTGCATCTGTGTGAGTCCGAGTTAATGTATTTATTTACTACACTTATTTTTATTGCTGTTAACTATTTTTTTTTTGGACATTTTATTGTATTCATTGTAAAAATTTGATTTCTTTTATTATTTGAACTGTTAAAAGCCCTCCTAGGGACAGGTGTTGCGAATTAGCCTTGGCTACAAACACTGTGATACAGGCATCGGATTGTTATTTCTGTAATAATCTATGTTTTTTTTTGTTGTATCTGTCCCTATTTAAATAAACTACAAAATAAAATAAAAATAAAGTAGTAAAGGCTGGACTACAATAGAGCTGTTTGGAGCAGTTTGTGAACAGTGTAGGAGATGGTTTGTGCCTTTGGGGGCTGGACTTTTTCACTTCGTAAACCTATTGCACAAAAAAGATATAGGCCTATAACACAATAAAGGAAAGGGAAAAATCTAAAAAGCATAATATGAGCACTTTAATGTCACCAGCAACATTTTCCTTGCCACACATACAAGTCTCAGTGCGAGTGTACATGCACACGCCACAGGTGAATAAAGTGCCTAATTGTGTGTGTGTGTGTGTGTGTGTGTGTGTGTTTATGCCCTTTGCAGTAATCCATTCTCCAATGCAGAGTATTTTTAATTAGTTGGGTGAGAGGAAGGGAGGGGGTCTTTGGGTGTTTGTCAGCACAGTGACATTAAAAAAATCCTCAACATCACACACACACACAAACTTGCTGCAGACATACAAACTCACAGTCGAATCTTTCGCAGCACCATAAAGTCCAGTTCAGACCAAAGATCTGGACGGGACGAGTGTAAACCTGCAGCTACTTGCAACATGCCGGCCTGCAACGTTCTAAAAACCTGCCAGTTTACACCAATGCGAGATGGAATGATCATCTCCATAGCACGACTCTTTGTACTTCCGTTCTAAACTCCAATTTTTTTTTTTTTTGTAGCTGGATATCATCCGTTGCGTCTAAATATGAATGTTGACAATTCTGATTCGACAATCAATCAAGGCTGGTAATAAAAGCTGCTCTGTAACAGCTTTGTCTCAAGGTGAGTTCAGTTTCTCACCAACGATCCCCAATGGGCCCTGTTAAAAGTGCCTTAAGGTGTGTGTGTGTGTGTGTGTGTGTGTGTGTGTGTGTGTGTGGTGTAGCAGTTTGTGTGCATCAGTGAAGATTTGTATATTGAGTTACTGACGTAATAAAACTTCCCTTGTTTGTCATTTGGGAGCTGGAGGCTCTCATCACTGCTGGGTTCATCCTCATTTTATTAAGGGATTTGAAACCATCGCTTTGCAGAAGGCATCTTTTTGCCAGTGCTGTTTGTAATGCCAACAAGGACACATAAAACTGGGGTTTCAAGAGAATACTTTTTGACTTCAGTGCTTCACAGATTTCATGATGAGTACACCAAATGTTTTTTTTTTCCATTATTAGGACATTTGTTGTACTCCTTTAATGTGTACTTAAATATTCAGGCAGTTTAAAACTCCTCTAAACAGGAACTGAGGAACAGTACAGTTTGGCAGGTGTGTCAGGGGAGCAGTGAGAAATTGTAGATAAAGAAAAAGGAACAATATCCTTTTGATGATATTATGTAAGTATAAGCTTTATACAACGTCAATAATACGTAGGATTGTGACAGAAACTGAGATTGCATCAAAAAGCATACACATGCCTAATGTACTGTATATACCAAAAGGCAAATAGACAAAAATATAAAATTGGTGAATATGGACTGGTCCATCAAGGTACTGTAAGTTTGCAATGGAGAAAGCTATGGCTAGCTTATGCTGTAGCATATAACAGCTTTTAAGTCCACGTTCCCAAGAGTATTCCCATGAAACTGAAATGTAAAGAGATTATGTCAGTGTGGATAACTTGGAAGAAAAAGAACAGAAAAAGAACAAAACCTGGCGCCATTATTATAATTCATGTACAAAGATTGTGATTTGCTGAGAGGGATGCGTGGGATTTCCCCCTTTCTGGTCTATACTGCCCTACAAAGGCAGAAGACCTTAACTCGCCAGAGTATGGAACTGAGAAAAATGACTTAAACGTTTTTTAGTTGTCCAGCCAAATGAATTATAGGTAGGACACCGGAAATCTGGCAATTAGATGCAATGAGCTGTGAGTGTCCTTCCTTTGCCGTACCTGAAGTTGCTGCATTTTGGCTGCTGTCTGTAGATTCCTTCATGATCAACTCGTATTCTTTCAGATGTTTCATACCAAATGTTTTAACAGTGGTGATGTTGTGTATTGTTTAGGGTCCCTGCCCCCACAAGACAAATCGGCATTGCAAATTGAACATGTAGCTGGATTTGAATTGCTTTTTTTTGACTGAAAGTACTGCCAAACAACACGTTTTCTGCTCACGAGTTCCATTTTAACTTTCTCACAGCCTACTGCATTGAACGCTCCACCTACGTAAACACCTTACCGCAATCAATGCCGCCGTCATTGCGTCGACCAGCATAGTGCGCACAGTGCAAGCGTAACTCTACAAAGAGTATAGAAGTAACAAGAGGCTAAACTCAATAGAACGTTGTGTTGCGTTCAGTCCAAGATGGCGGAGCTGCAGCTCCGTCATGGGTGCGTTTGTTGCAATGGAACGTTCTATTGAGTTTCGCCTCTTGTTACTTCTATACTCTTTGACAAGAGCAGAAACTCAACACAACGTACGCCTCTTTTTCTTGAGTTTCGGCTCTTGTTACTTCTCTTTGGTAGAGTTTGGTTCGGTGGACAAAATTTCTGAAGTTCGGCAGAACCCGAACTCCGTCAAAAAGCCCAAAGTTCGGGCGAAACCCTACCTAAAATAGAAGTACCAGCGGCAGTTGTTTAGCCGCCAATAGGTGATTGTGAGCCGGGTACAGGCATCGCCAGATGATGGTCCTTTCAGGGGCCGTGGTAGTGGAGTTTAGACAGAAAAAGTGCCATGTGGCGAGGACAGTTAAGTTTAGGCACCAAAACGACTAGTTAAGTTTAGGAAAAAGATTGTGGTTTGGATTAAGACATCTTCGAGGAACGAGCGGGCGTTTCCTGGGAGAAAGTATTTTGTTTTCGCCGCAAAGTGAACTCCGCTGACCGGGTTGAAAGCGCTGTGTTTTCCATTGAATATTGAAATGCATATTTAAGTGTGTTGCCGGTGGAATTTGTCTTTTAAATTGATTGGCTACTGCTTTTGGTCAGTTTTCTTTAAAAAATACAGAAATAATTTGCCACCAACTCCTGGAGGGACTTCAGGAACCATCATTTCCACAAGAGGACGCACAATTTAGATGACATGTGCTACACATCATCAAGTGTTCTTCATCAATGTCCAACGTCTTTGCATCTACAAATTAAACGGTAATTAAAATCTTATTCATATTGTCAAGAATGTTTGATATCAAACTGATGCTCAGGAGCTTGTCTTGCTGGGGATTTGAACATGTCATTTATCAGTGAGGCTTAGATTTGAATAGCCAAACCAATATTACTTTTGGGTGTTTTTTTTGTTTAATTTTGGTAACATTAGCCGAACGTCTGCATCCGAGGAACAACACTTGTTAACTGGTAAGAGAGGCCAATCGGCTATGGAGGCAGCAGGAAAATAGCATTATACTGTACATTCCTGATTTTATAGTTTATTTATTATTATGATTATGATTGTTTGTTGTTATTTGACAGTGGCAACACTGGAATAATGCTGCAGAGAGGAACAGCGGCTACCAAAGTGATGGTCATCTCTCCTGGATCCACAATAACTAAGACGTAAAAACACAAGCCTACCTCACAGGACTATTTTAAGAGGTAACCTCTAGCTCGCAGTGGCACAGGTGCCTACCCTACAGTTACATCCCTAAATGTTTTTATTGATGCAAATTATTGATGCATATTGTCATAATGTTCTACTTTACTATAATAGTTTCAAAATGGCCTTAATGCACATTTTCAAAATGTTCTTAAGTTTGTTTTCCAAATGTTGCCAATTCTGCACGTTTAAAATGTTATTATGAAAGTATATTTTTACAGACAGCAGAGAATACATTGCAGATTACATATGTAAATCTTTTAAGTTGACTTTTGAGGAAATTTTTAATCTAACTCACAGGACTATTTTAAGAGGAAAAACTCAAGCCTGTGGGCATTTTTTCACCAAAATGTGCCAACGATGCATGCTGAATGTTCTTCATTCTCAAAAAGGTCTTAATGTTCCTTAAATAGTCTCAATAATGTAGTTTTCCAAATATTTCTAATTATGTATATAAATATGTGTATTTGTTGCCTTGGTCCTTTTCTTAGACCCATTGTGTTATCCAAGGTAAAGCTTAAGTTACTGTAGGTAAGATAAATCACTCATTTGGTAAGTTTTCAAACTTATGTCTTAAATAAAAAAAAGTAAACTATAGGTTATGCCCTTCACGTTGGTAAGAGTTAGGGCAGTCTCTGACAGAATTTAAGTTTATTGCCATAGTCTAAAGCAGACACTACTAGGCTGTTTCTGTTTGCTACTAGAAATCTCTTGTCAGCGTCATCCAACAGGGTTTGTTTTCTTTTTTTCCATTTTTTGAAAGTAGCAATATTCATGTTGACATTGACATTTCTCTTTGAAAAAAAGGTATTTGATTTTGAAGTTGTTATTGCTTATTTTGCATATTCACAATAATGCATATCCTAAGCAATTGTCTATAGCCCTGAGCATAATGAAATTCTGCTAAATTTAGTCATTGTATTATCTACTGTGCCTGTCTACAGTAAACTGTGAGAATTTAAAGTAACAACCTAAACAGAATATTATTGTAATTTCCAAATAATCACAGTTAAATATATGCTGCATTTATTTATTTTTACTGTATTAGACTGTGAAATCATTCAACAGTGTGAATATATAGAAATATACTGTATTTATGGTTTACAGACTACTACTGTAAAGTCATTTTACAGTATGGATACCATAAAATAACGGTATACTGCTGGCGTCCCTGCTGCCAGCTCTTTACTGTTATTTTATAGGAAAATTATTTACAGTGTAACAGAACCTTGGAAAAACTATAATTTAAACAGAGACCCAATCTAAAAGAGAGAAAAGGAGAAGTCAGTCTGAAACTAGTCTCGCTTTGCCAGACCATCCTCCACATGCTGCGGAGGAGGGTCTGGTTAGTCCACATTGCATTCCGGGATGGGAGAAAAATATGCTCTGGTTTATTGGCATTTCTTTAAACCAATCACAATCGTGACTCAGCTCGTACAACGAGCCGTTGCAAAATAGCCTCAGGAAGGAGCTTGTTTTGGTGGAACTTGTGTACGTTCTAAAGTTGTTTTAGTCGTGCCAGAGAAAACTCAGATTGGACAGATAGCCTAGCTAGCTGTCTGGATTTACCCTGCAGAGATCTGAGGAGCAGTTAACCATAGTCCTCAGAAATCCACCGGAGTTTAAAATTCCAACACAAAGAAAGCGGAAGGAAAAGGACATCGGTGAAAATACGTGCATCCGGCGGAACCGGAGCAAAACGTTGAGGATATAGACTAGTCTGAAACTGACTAAATGATTAGACATGATCCAAAATGTGTTCGATCTGAACTGACACAGAGAGACAACACCAACACCTTTTGTTAGCATGGGCTGCTAACAAAAATAATAATACTAAACGATCCGATGTATTGGGAGAAACGAAGCAATTATATGTTAAATCAGACATTTAGCACTCCTATATAGCCCGAATGGAATGATCCTTTGTTTCATAACCACATTTTTCGCAACTGCGGCCGTCTGACTGCAGTTCAACTGGCAGCTGAGTCAGGCTCCTTAGATCGAATCGTTGACTAATCAGGGTTACACCTAGTTTCTAGTCTGCCTGACCGCAGGTGCTGCCTCATCGGCACTACTAAAAACTAAGAAATCCTAATGCTTCAGATGTATCATACAGATGTTAGAGTACCAACTACATCAAGCCCACAAATCACCACAACTGTCAAGTGCTGCTTTAAATTCTCTGGACAAAAATGGCAGAAGAACCAATATATGTTATGCCCATACTTCTCTACTGGTAACATAAGCAACAGATTATGTTTTTGAAGGGGTTAACTGGCTGACAGGTGGACTTAGGCGTATGCAAGTCAACACCATGTAATTACCTGAGCAAAAATAATGCGAAACCAGCCTGAAGTCAGCCAATCAGACATAATGCCATACTTGTGCCAAGCATGTAGAGAACAGTTCCCTGCAGATTAATTATTGTTCAAGTTTAACATGTTCAACTTCAAGTTTAGTTTCGAAACTTTTTAGACCTTAACAGAGATCTCACTTTGGGTGTGTGTGTGTGTGTGTGTGTGTGTGTGTATGTGTGCTCGCGCTCACTGCCCCATGCTGTGGGTTCCAGTCCTGTTATTTCAGTGGCCATTAGAGAAATGGTGACCACTTATACAGCAACACACACACACACTACACACACTTTCACACCAAGAAAGGCTTCACACACACACACACACACACACACACATTAGAGCAACACCTATACGCATGATTTCATACACGCTTCCTGTAGCTGAAGTCCTCTCCTGCAGTACGGCAGCTTGCTGGTTATCCGCTGTCCTGTGACTGGAAGTTGACCAGTTTGTGCAAAAGGCAGAGGCATAAGTGAAACCAGATTCAGCAAATTTAATAATATAATATCTACTGTCTAAATTAATTTCACTGACATCCTAATCAATAATCACCTCTATCATGCAACACAAGACACTGGTTTGTTGTTGCCTTCCTGAATGAAACTTACGGTTTGACGCTGTGTTTACACCGAACATGAGTTTTACCGTTTGATTTGTGTTTATTTGCGTTACTTACATACATACATACATACCAGAGAGGACAAGGGGCTACATGTAGATACAATGATTTCATTCTGCCATTTCTTTCACTCATCAACCATGGGCGAAATAACCACTATTGCTGATTTGTACCGGTTGTGGAAGTCTGAATGTCTGGGTTCATAACATCATTCGGAGGCGCATAGAGCTTGCACATTCTCACCACCAAAGTTGACAAAGATTGACAGTCGTACTGTGGATCGTACAGAAGCTAGCAGCAAAGACCAAGTGACATAAAATAATGAGAAATCTCAGTATTTTTCCACCCTGGTTCTCTTTGCCCTTTCTTTTTCTGTGTGTCAGTGTGTTTCCGTAGCTATTTGAACTTGTGGTCAGGGGTCACCAACTGCTCTGGAACAGCCCAATTTCTCTCTCTGAAAGATGCATCTGTCTTCTCTTTCTCCTGTACTCGCACTGTTATTTTACTGTATATGTCCTTGCAGCAGTTTTAACATTTAATTTATATTCAGAGGAGCAGGACTAGGTTGAAACTGAGTATATGGCTGGACTGTGTATGGTCAATGTGTTTCATTGTGGCCAAATTGTTACAGGGATAGTCAGCGTTAGTGTCTGTAATGTGAATTCCTGGATATTAAAATGGTTATCTGCATTTTCCTGTAGTCCCAGTAATATTTTTTAAGTGTAATGAAGTAGCATATCATATAACATCTAAGACAAATAAATAAGGACTCTGGCACGTGCACAGATAGACCTCAAAGACGGCTTGGGCACCTGCCATTTGGCCTCCTAAAGAGAAAGTGCCCTTTTTCTGATTTATTTAAAAGATAAATTCCTGTTTGTGCACAGCTTGCCCTGACCGACAGATTATTATTAATGGAATCAATATATCAGGTTGGGAGATTGGTGTTCCCAGGCGAAGCCCTCTGTACAAAGCTGGACGAAGCTTCCAAGCCTAAATAAGTGAAGCAAATGAGGAAGTGCCTTAACCTGCATTCTATCTAATTTCCAGCAGGGGGCGACTGGTTGCAAAAAGAAGGCCGTTTCTAGGCAAGGCAAGGCAAGGCAAGGCAAGGCAGCTTTATTTGTATAGCACATTTCAGCAACAGGGCAATTCAAAGTGCTTTACATAAAACATTAAAGAGCAGTTAGAAGACAATTAAAAACAATTTAAAAACATTAATAAACAAGTTAAAAACATTAAAAGACAAGAATAAAATTGATAGTGCAGTATAAAAATAAAAGTTACAGTGCAGTATAAGAAATTAAAGTTAATAAAATAGATTATTTAAAGAAAAGCAACATCAAAAAGATAGGTCTTTAGCTTAGATTTAAAAGAACTGAGAGTTGCAGCGGACCTACAGGTTTCTGGGAGTTTGTTCCAGATATGTGGAGCATAAAAACTGAACGCTGCTTCCCCCTGTTTAGTTCTGACTCTGGGGACAACAAGTAAACCTGTCCCAGACGACCTGAGAGGTCTGGTTGGGTCATAATGTAGTAGCAGATCAGAAATGTATTTTGGCCCTAAACCGTTTAGTGATTTATAAACCAGTAAAAGTATTTTGAAATCAATTCTTTGAGGCACTGGAAGCCAGTGTAGAGACTTCAGTACTGGAGTGATGTGATCCACTTTATTGGTTTTAGTGAGGACTCGAGCAGCAGCGTTCTGAATCTGCTGCAGCTGTCTGATTGATTTTTTAGGGAGACCTGTAAAGACACCGTTGCAGTAGTCAAGTCTACTGAAGATAAAAGCATGGACAAGTTTTTCCAGATCCTGCTGAGACATAAGTCCTTTAACCCTTGATATATTTTTAAGGTGATAATAGGCCGATTTTTTAATTATGTTAATGTGGCTGTTAAAATTCAGGTCTGAGTCCATGACTACACCAAGATTTCTGGCTTTGTCTGTTGTTTTTAACATTCTCGTTTGAAGCTGAGCGCTGACTTTCAATCGTTCCTCTTTTGCTCCAAAAACGACCACCTCCGTTTTTTCTTCATTTAATTTAAGAAAGTTCTGGCACATCCAATCATTAATCTGTTGAATGCACATATTTAATTGTTGTATTGGGCTATAGTTCTCTGGCGATAAGGTTATGTAAATTTGTGTGTCATCCGCATAACTATGGTAACTTATTTTGTTGTTTACCATAATGTGAGCCAGTGGAAGCATGTAGATGTTGAACAGAAGAGGCCCCAGAACTGAGCCTTGGGGAACTCCGCACGTCATATTTGTATGCTCAGATGTATAATTACCTATAGACACAAAGTAGTCCCTATTCTTTAAATAGGATTCAAACCACTTTAGTACTGAGCCAGAAAGACCAACCCAGTTTTCCAATCGGTCAAGCAATATGTCATGGTCTACCGTATCAAATGCAGCACTGAGATCAAGTAATACTAAGACTGAAATTTTGCCACTATCTGTGTTTAAGTGGATGTCATTAAAGACTTTAACAAGAGCCGTCTCGGTGCTGTGGTGTGGTTGAAAACCTGACTGGAAGGCATCAAAACTGTTGTTTAGCGATAAGAAAAAGTTGAGTTGTTGAAAAACCACTTTTTCTATGATTTTACTTAAAAATGGAAGGTTTGATATTGGCCTATAGTTGCTCATTAGTGTCGTGTCTAGATTGTTCTTTTTTAGGAGTGGTTTGATGACTGCAGTTTTCAGGGCCTGTGGGAAGATACCTGAGAGCAGAGATGTGTTTACAATCTGTAGAAGATCAGAAGCCAAACAATTCTAAACATTTTTGAAAACACCCGTTGGTAGAATATCAAGGCAACAGGAGGAGGTTTTCAAATGTTGTATAATGTCCTCCAGGTTTTTATGGTTGATCATATGAAATTGTGTCATGTTGGAATTTGTTTTGCGTGCACACTGTGACAACACATATCCTGTACTTGATATGGAAGCACTGACTGTCTAATTTTCTGAATTTTGTCTGTGAAGAAGGAGGCAAAGTCATTGCAAGCCTTGGTAGACAACAGTTCAGATGCTATTGGTACTGGAGGGTTAGTTAATCTATCAACAGTAGCAAACAAAGCACGTGAATTATTATTGTTTCTGGCAATAATGTCAGAGAAAAAGGACCGCCTTGCATTCCTTAGTTCCATATTATAAATGCGAAGTCTCTCTTTATAAGTGTTATAATGGACCTGGAGATTAGATTTTCGCCAACTGCGTTCAGCTTTTCGACACTCTCTTTTTTCTGTTCTCACAACTATAAAATTTCTCCATGGAGATCTTTTCTTACCAGAGACAGATTTGACCTTAGTGGGAGCAATAGCATCAATAACATTCGTAATTTTACAGTTGAAATTATCTACAAGCTCAGTGACTGAGGCCCCAGTGAGGGTGGGTGTAGAGGAGAAAAGCTGAATGAATGATTCACTGGTGTTTTCAGTGATATACCGTTTTCTGATTAACTTTGTTTGAACACTTTTGGGCACAGAGATAGTGCCGTTAAAGAAAACACAGGAATGATCAGAGAGAGCAACATCAGTCACCACAACCTTGGAAATGTTTAGACCCTTTGAGATAATCAAGTCCAGTGTGTGCCCCTTATTGTGCGTGGGCTGTGTAACATGCTGAGTCAGTCCATAGCTCTTAAAAACACAACACAGTTCTTTGGTCCCTCGGCCCTGGGGGTTGTCAACATGAATGTTAAAATCACCAGCAATAATTACACGGTCAAAGTTAATACAGATTATAGACAGCAGTTCATTCAAATCGTATTAGAAGTTTGCACAGTATTTAGGTGGCCTGTAGATATTTAGAAGTATAGCTTGAGGGGAGGATCTTAGCTGAAGAGCCACATATTCAAAAAGAGCAAAATTTCCATAAGATAATTGCGTACATCGGAATGAGTCATTAAACAAAATGGCGACTCCACCTCCTTTCTTATTCACTCTATTCTCACTCATAAAACTGAAGTTAGGGGGGGCTGACTCAATGAGAACAGCAGCACTGTTATTATGGTCCAACCAGGTTTCAGTTAAAAACATAAAATCAAGATTGTGCTTAATAATGAAATCATTGATTAAAAATGATTTTCCCGCCAAAGACCTAACGTTTAGTAGTGCTAGTGTTAGTGTGTTTTCATTTTTTGGGACAGACTGTGGCTGACGAGGAATGGATGCTAAATTTGCAAAGTTTGCAGTTACGTTCTTATTCACCATTCTTTTTCGATTACCTATCACAACATAAATTGTGGAAGAATCTAATACGCAGGGCCCAGGCTTGTCTTGGAAAGAGTCATGAGTGCTACTAGGCGTGCAGCCTGGACCCGGCCCATATCAGTTAATGCTTGCTGCATTTTGCACACAAGCATCCTTATCAGTTTGGGGAGAAGGAGTTAACTGCCGTCCTTGAGGAGGGATAGGTGCCTGGCGTTTTACGATGGGAGAAGGAAGGGGGGCATACTTGGTTCCAGCATTTACCAGCTGCTTCATCTGGTCAGTGAACTCCAACATGGGGATGGGGGAAAGAGGGGAGAGCGACGTATCCTTAAAGAGGTCCTCAAAGTTTTCGTGGTTGTCAAAGGGGTTGGAGGAGTGTTGGACGGGTGAGATGGGGGGTTGAGATTTCTCATCTCCGCTCTTTGGTCTCCCATGGTCAAATCTTTGCTCAGGTGGGGGCTGTAGTGGACCACTGCCGCACTTTTTTGTGTCTTCCTCTTGTTTTGGTTCATCTTGTCTCGTGTCCTTGGCAAAGGGAGCAGATGTGTGGCGCAGAAAGTAAAGTAGGCTAGAGGTGAACAGCTTTACTCCTGGCTTGTTAAGGAAGAGTCCATCTACTTTAAAAAGATGTCTGCAACCCCAGAAAATGTTAAAATTGTCAATGAACTGCAGAGAATGGTTGGTACATGCATTCGAAAGTCATCTGTTCAGTGCCAGCAGTCTGCTGAATCTCTCAGCTCCTCTTCTGACTGGTGGTATAGGGCCACTGATAAACACCTTTGCGTTTAGGGAGCTGACTGCGTTCAGCAGATTCATAAAGTCACGATTTAGCACTTCAGACTCTTGCTTTACAACATCATTTGACCCTATATGCAGTATAATGTTCTTCACAGTTGGGTGTGCTGCTATGATATCCTGGATTCTTTGGGTCAAGTCAGACACCATGTCTTTGGGAAAACAGAGTATTTTGGTGTTTTTACTGCTTTTTATATCTTTCACAGCAGAGTCACCCACAATCAGAGTTTGGGGCCCAGTCATTAGCTTTCCCTGTAGCTTTTTACTTTTAGAATTGTTCTCAGTCCTTACCCTGCTGTGTGACGATGATACGTAATCCAGGTCATGTCCAGGGTCCTGCAGCAGAGGAGCAAATCTGTTCTTCACCTGCACACTCATTTGTTGGGGAGGCATTTTGTTGGTGGTTTTCCCTTTTGCAGTTGTCCACGGCTGTGTCCTACAAAGTACAGGGGTTGAAGAGGCACTCTGCCTGGGTGGTAATGCAGGCCAGCCGGTCATATCACAAATCTCAGGACGCTGTGCCCTGCCCGTTAGCCGTCATCCCATTTCCCAGGAAAATGATTTACTCTTAGGCTTTGCACCAAAAGAGTTCCAGGGAGGACTACCACTTGTAGATTTATTATCCGTTCCACAGCCCTCCTGTTTCTTTGTGGTCTTGCTGGTGCTAGTTAGACGTGTGTTAGCATGCTTTTGTCCATTGTTTTGGTTCAGTGGTAAAGTGGTGTCATTTCCACATGATCCATTCACTTCCACGTTTACTTCTAACCGGTACATTTTGGTTTCCAGAACTGCAATCTTCTGAAGGAGTTTGTAGTAGTCCTCTATGGAGAAGGGTGGCATCTTGCTGCTAATTAGCTTTAGCTACAGTCACTTTAGGACAGGCTTGAGCTATTGGTAGGCCACGCTCACGCAGAAAAATGTTCAAATATGACAATAGCCTACTATGTCTACAAAAACTTTATAGTCCAGTGATTTATAAGTATCCAAGAGCCGCTGCTCATAGTTTCTCTCAGAGGAAAAGCAAGATTATCAGCAGAAATATGCAAGCAGAAGCAGGAGCAAGCAGTAGAGCGTCTACACTGTAAGCAGGAAGTCTATATAAATCTATGGGAAATAACCCCACTTCTCACTTAATTTATTACCTTAATTCATTTCATAATGAGTTTGCTACTTTCAAGTCTTCTTCAATACAACATGATGTTCATATATAAAATTAGGATCCCATTTATTAAAAAATGTATGATAAAGCAGGGCATGCTTTAGGGGCGTGGCTACATGCCTGCCTGTCAATCATAACAGAGGCCTATTAATGTGTATCCATGGCACTGTGTACATTAAAATAGTCGTGAACTTGTTTTTGGGGTGTTGTCCGTGCTTAAACTCTGACCCTCCCACTGCATGTTTTTAGTTCATCAAAGTTGATTGGATCATTTTGTCGCCTGAAAGTGTCTTGTTCAGCATTCTGCTAACCAAGCAAGCTAGCTCCCGCTAGCGTTAGCTGGTAACTCTACTGGAACTTTTACCGATTTTCTGTACCGCTGTATGCAGATGAATGACCCTGGCTTTGGAAGAAAAACTGAGCTACTGTATGCAGTAAGCTAGTTAACCAGGCATGCTAATGTTTGCATCTTACATTACAGCAGACAAACACAAAGTTTAATCAGTCCCTTACACTTTTGTGCTTGCAGCACTTCAACATGTTAATTAATCCAAATCTTAACAGGCTTATTGTGCATAGTTACGGTTGCTAAATTATAACTGGACAATTGCTGTTCGCAGGGTTTAGCGAACTGTCAAATTCCAATATTGAAATTTTAAAGTAATTGTTCCATTGGGAGATGTAATCTCATAAATACATCCCTCTGTGTGCTGACAAATAAGGAAAGAACTACCTAAATCTTCACTTCAAATGAATGCCCAAAAGCTGAGATCTTGGAAAGACTACAAAATCATATTCATGATGGATCTACGTGTTTGTGTGTGTGTGTGTGTGTGTGTTCAATGCGAGTTTGACTGTTTTTGTACTGCTGTGTTTGTGTGGCTGTGCGTGCGTGCGTGTGCATGAATTACATCCTTATCTTGTCCCAACAATAACCATGTCTCCAGCAAGACCTCTCATTCCCACTGTAGGGAAATCGGATTAGTGTACACACACTGACTATCTCTGACAAGGGTCAAAAACACACACACACACACACACACACACACACACACACACACACACACACACACACACACACACAGCCTGAGGCTAATATCGCTGAGCTAAGAGTTCACAGAAGGATTTGACTATTACTGTTTTTCATTTTTCCTTGTTGCACAACAGTGGCTGATGGCATATTGCTCTGATGTCAATAAATCGGTGTAACCATTTAACCTTTGGACATGCACATGTCTTATTTATAAGATATTAGCTGGTTTCTCGCTGCGGTTTGTTGTCTCTGTCATACTGTATATGAGATGCAAATCTCCTCAAAAGAATAATAATAGCACATGATGCAACAGTTTGTGTAGGTGTGATCCTGAGCAGAAACCATCGATTACCTCGGAGGCTGGCGCTGCATGTGCACATCACAGATATCTGAGAATTTTCGATTGCTAAACGACACAGGTCACAACTGAAATCACATGTGCAAAACTCTAACCACAGTCTGCACTGCCAACAGTCACCTGAGCTAAACAGTTCACATTACCTGCAAAACTCATTCCAAGCAACACAACTGTTAACATATGTCTCAAAACAGGCTCAGTGCAGCCAAACACTATGAACAATCCTCATCTAGATAACACACACTGTCACTCAGGTAAAAACACTAGCATCAAACACCAATACAGAAAACACAAACTTTAATTTTACAGTTTGAATAATATACAGTTTTTTGTTTCGATTGCTAAACGACAGTGGGCACAACTGGAGTCACGTGCAAAACTCTAACTACAGTCTGCATTACAGTTTGAACAATTTGAGTGACTTGACACTACTCAATAGTTTATTTAAGGAAAAGATATACCTAATTCTACTGAATTTTTCTTTATAATTTTAATTCTACTGTATTGCTATAACTGGAATACTGCATTATGAGTAATTGCTGTATTGACTGAATCAATACCTGTTTTCCATGCTGAATGTCTTGGTAATGTGCAGGGGGGTGCTCAACTGTGTGTGACCCAGGCCAGCAGTCTACCCGACTGCATAGTCCAGAGGGAACAGCAGAGAATTCATCTGCTAAAAAGGATAAACTCTTTCGGTTTCTGCAACAACATTTTATGTAACTTTTATTAAACTTTTATCGAGAGTCTTTTAACTTTTTCATTTGTGTGCTGGTTTAATGGGTTGATTGTGAAGGACTAAAACAGTCTCGGTTTAACATTGTTAAGGTCTGCTCCAAGATCACTGGAGTCCAGCAGAAAGACCTCAGATCTCTGAGGAGGAAACGAGTGGTTCAGGAAGATGACAAAATAACCATGCACTTTTTAGTGAATTTCAAGTTATGTCATCAAATTCTTTCATTCCTTGAGCCATTAGGCTACTAAACACAAACATGCTCTTGTAGGCATGTTGTTGTTGATGTGGATGCTGTTGATGTCATTACTCTTGTACTTATTTATTACATGGATGGGATAGACTGGAAAAATGAATCGGAATCGGAATAATTGAAGGCACTGTAGCACGGTTTACATTTTAGGTTGGCTGCATTCTGCGACCAACCCAGTGTCCGAATTACGTGGGAGCCAGAGGGAGCCGAGCTCCCATAGAGTGAGGACTGGCTCCCATGAAAGCACCAAAGTCAAAAATCTGAGGGGGTCTCTCATATCTATAGTTAGTAGTATAGTAGTTAGTTAGTAGTTAGTAGTTAGTAGTTGCTGAGGCTCAGACATCCCTGGCGCAAAGGAGGCGGGATGCACTGATCCATCTCCCCAGGAACAAACGCTGTGTCGGGGGGCTAACTCATGTGATGCGATTCCGTGGATGATTTGCAGGCTATTAAGTGAACAAGGTATACCCCGGTCCACCAAACACTGGGTCTTAATTCTGCACATATTTGTGTTACTGTAGTCCTATTTAGGCTACTATTTCATTATTTCATCCATGCGTGGCGCAACGGATCCGTGCGCACTGTCACCTGCCGTGGAGACGCTGGCCTCACTAACCTCTCCTCCTCCGAGTCGGGTCTCTCTCGCGCTGGACTCAGTTTCACTGAGCGTACTAACACTTAGGGCCCTATTTTAACGATCTGAAACGCAAGTATGAAACGCAAAACGCAAGTATCTTTGTGGGCAGATCTCGGGGGCTGTTGCTATTATACCGGCGGGATAAATGACTCTTGCGCCCGACGCAAATCTAAAATGGGTTGGTCTGAAGTAGCTAGGTGTGGTTTGGGCGTAACGTGCAATAAACCAATCAGAGCGTCATCTGACATTCCCTTTAAGAGCAGGCGCGCTTGTTCCATGGCGGATTGCTATTATGACGGCGGATTTGCCTGGCGCACGCCAGCGGGAGTTGTCCGGGATGCGGCAAAGTAATAAATGCCCGTCTGGTGATGTTGCTGCTCCTCTCGGGCGCATCTCCTCAAGTCTGGAGAGGATTGCTGCAGCCATGGAGGCTCCAAACGCACCACCTGCTCCTGTTGTGCCCCTTCCTCTTCCCCCCACACCATCTCCATCCACCCGCTCCATCAGGAGCACATCGCGCATTACTCCCGGACCAGATCCCGCCGGAGTTCAACATCACGTCTCCTTAAGTCCTCTAA